>PVHY01009989.1:0-36890 GCA_004024945.1 Uropsilus gracilis
GAATTAATGTATACATAGGATTACCAGGAAGAAAACAAGAGCGCCAGTTGCCTAGATTACAAGTGTCACTAGGGTCACCTAAAACCATGACTCAATTTATGTCAGAGGGTAAATTCTAAGAGTCATGCACACGAGTCCTATCTCAGAAAGGATGAAAACAGATGAATAGATATGTAATTCAGGTAGAACCTGTAATAGAGAAAATTGAGCATGCATCAGATATTTTCCCATTTCCTAGAAGTTCAAGAAATTATTTTTCCCTCTCAAAAGAACCTCAGATTTATTAAGGAAAATTTCAACAAGTTTGTGTTGAAAGATGATGATACCTAGGACATAATTTGTTGACTGTTTAATAATTAACTCATTTTAAATCAGGAAATTTCTAAAATGCTAATGGCACCAGTTAAATCTCTGATATGTTCTATTTTAGATTACAAAGTCCTTCAATTTATAATCTCTATTCAAGTCTGGCTGCATGGGAAATGTTATTTTTTTTATAAGTGAATTTGAATCTATGTTGACTATGCAATCCAAGTCCCTATTTTTTATATTCTTTATTATCTTTTTTTTTTCCTGTTATGTGTCTGACCCTGAAGAAAGGTAACTTTGAACTCATTTCTTCGGTTTTAGGACAACTGTTTATTTTCAATATCAAAATTTATCTACTTTACATACTTTAACTTGTTGAATCATAGCCAATAGTTACATAATATTAACATAGCAATTTTCTGCCTGACATAATGCAACAAAAAGAATACCTTTTGCTGATTGTTTAACTTAAAAGCATTTCACAGTGTGCTTTGCTAAATAGAATGTCATTAAAAAATAACATCTTGGTGTTAAAAAATAAATAACAATCCTAAAATGGAGTCCTTAAAGATAGATGAGCATCAAGATATAATACCTAATTGCAATTTCAACCTCTTCAAAATGAGCACTAGTGAAGTAATCTGCATGAGAAGGCCTTACTGATCTCCAAAATGGAAATTTGGGTTTGTCTGAAACAATCTTTTTGTTCTTTTACTGAAATTGATTACACTCTCGATCTGATAATAAAATTTTTCATTTATACAGACTCTTTAAGGTGTCTTTCTACTTGCTGAGTGGAATGGTACCTGATTCTGAAGTAAATATGATTTAATAAAGCCAATTAGATCTCATAATTTGTTAACAAAGGATAAAGTTGGAATTTATATCAAATTAGCATTTTGGTAATTAGCATATGTACTTGATATAGAGAATCATCATACCTGAGTGTTTATTTTATGGATAATCTAATACATTTTTACACTGAAGCCTTTTTTTTTTTTTTTTAACTTTTTTTCTTTCCAAGTAAACTACTTTCTTATTTCTTCGGACTAGTTCTATTTTATTTTTTAAAGGCTATCACATTAAACTATTTGTGTAAAAAAGATAAAGGTCATGCAAAAGTAATTTTTGCGACACTCACTAATATTTAATATTATTTTCTCTATTTTCTTCCACAATAAGAGGCAATAATCACAATACCTTTTATTTTCGTAAGACATTCAATAAACTGAAATCACTTTACATTTACTTGTCAAATTTTACTTCTTGGTGATTAAAAATGGGGCCAGAATTATATTAATAGTAACAAATTTGAGTTCATATATACATATAAATGTGTGTACATATGTGTATATATAATATATATATATATATATAATATCACTCCCAAATGTCATATCTATCAGATTACCATCTCTATCAGTCTATTGGTCTTCATCCTCTAAAATTTTAGAGTTATCAGTGACTAAAAGGATTTCATCATACAAATATTATTCACAATTTTATTTTGCTAGGTCAAATGTAGAAAAGTTACCATTTGTTAGCTATTGAAGTCAATGGGTATTGTTTTAGGTGAGAATGTTTTAGTAGGAAAAAACTGATTTGAACTATTAAAAATACTTGTAATTTGCACATAGGATCTGAAAAAGAGGGTTTCAGGTAAAACAATATCTATTTAGCTGCTGTTCATCTGCTTTTTAAAACATAGCCATTTTTTCTTTTTAAAATTCTTTTGAGTTTTCAATTATTTAAAAATCAATCATAAAACCTTAACCATGGACTAAAACTATGTGTGTAAATAATGTAACCTTTCTCTTTTCCTACTTATAATCTATCTCAGTTCCATACATCCCTTGGGCTTCAATATACCTACTCAGAGGAATATTACATATTCTAGAGTCTTTTACATTGATTCCATCTGTCTAGAATTTGATTTTCCCATTATTATTCTTCTATCTAATTTTCACTTTTTAAAGTCTTAGCTAAAACTTTTCTTCTTTAAGGAAGCTTTTCCACATGAATTAGATTAGGTTAGGTTTCATGACAACTCTGCAGCTTCCCAGCAATGTGACATCCATGTTGATTGAAAATATCATAAGCGATAAAGCACAGGGACCATGGACCATAGTTGATTCCCAATCCATATCTATTGAAAGCTTTTTTTTTTTATTTTTTTGGTGAGACTAGGTCTTGCTATTTTTGCCCTTTGAACCGATGGCTCTTGTTGCCTGGGATGGGGGGGGGGGGTCACAGACTCAAGCAATCCCCAGCCTCAGCTTCTCAGGTAGCTGGGATTACAGGTGCAAGTCACCACGCCCAGCTATTTTTTTGGAACTAGGTCTAGCTACGGGCCCCAGGAGGGTCTCGAACCACGATCCCTAGCCTCGGCCGCTTCATAGGTTGAAGCTTACAGACACAAGTCACCGTGCCCGGCCTGGTATCTATTGAAAACTTAAAGGATTCTTTATTTTAACCTCAACTCTGGGTCTTAGTAATCCTGAGAAATTCACTCCTTTTTTCCCCCTGTTATGTAAAATGGGGCAAACTAGAATATACAAACTGACAAAAAGTAGAAAGGGAATATTAGATTTAGCAATGAACAAGAAAATCATAAAAATAAATTAGAATATAAACTGAAAGGAAAACACATTTCATGACTTAATGAGGATCTTTTGGTTGTTGCTGAGTTTTTCCCAATTTAATTGAAAAAAGCCAAGTTGCCCTGACTTAGTTAAGTAAAATATTAAAATAAAAGACAATACAGTGATATTTATGTACAATATGCTCTAGTTTGGTCAGATAAAAATATTAATAAAAATGAAAATCTAAATTAAAAGTGGAACACATAAAAACCAATAAAAACATGGTTGTCTGAAAATTTAATGTAAAAGCAGTAAGAAATGATTTGAGGAGTTTTATTCTAAGGCCATTATAATTCTGAAAATTATCAAGGATCCATTAATATTTCAAGTACAAAAAGTAGTTCATTTAGTTTATTTTATGTATTATACCTTTATTCTACTTCTGATTTTTTTTTAACCTATTCACCAAATATGGTACAATGAAAAAGAAAGGCTTACATACATCTTGCCTCTCAAACATCAAAGAAATGTATTTATTAAGTATCCATTACGGTCTCCATACCATTTTTGGTGTTCATTGCCTACATCTTTAAGACTTATAGACTATTATAAAGCCATGATTCAAACTCCCATCACTGTGGACAAAAGAAAGTAAGATAGCCTAATGATTGTAGCGATTAAACAATTTGTATACTTTTACTTCTGTTGCAACTACCCACAACCCTGATTTATAGAAATTGGATTGCCACTTGAACCACAGAATGTGGACATTAAAATATAGACCAAAACACCTGATTTAAGCAGTGAGATACATGAGTGAGGCCTCCTCTCACTATTGGCTAGTTTCATTGGTTCCAAGTTGAGAAGTGAAGTCCTGAAAATAAATATTTTGGTTTCTGTAAAATGTTTTGGACTTTATTGACAATCACAGACTTGTATAGTCTTCATTTAGGTAAAACTCCTCTTTCTCCATGTGAGAGTGTAAACATTAATACATATACCCTGCAGAGTTGATAGGCACACAAAGCAAAGACTTATATATTGTTAAATTAAAAAGTGGGACACTAAACATCCAATCAAGAATATTCAGGCAAGATGAAGGAAGACTATTCAGGCAAGATGAAGGATTAAGTTGTATATGACTATATTAGCTCTCGGAAAAAAATTGTGGAGTAGGAAAGATGCTGCATACAAGAGTGATGGCTTTATTGTGCAATGTAATAATCTAATTCCTTAAGAAATTTAGTTAATTGCTTTAATAAAATTTCCACTACTCCATAAAACAGATTTGCATACATTGCCTTGAAATATTTTTTTTTTAATTTCTTACACTAAAGAAAACAAATTTTAAAAAGAAAATAAGCAATGAACTCTAATATTTGACATATCTGGGAACTTTATTACTAGCGGTTTCAACAAGATAAGTGATCAACAAATGAATTGTTTGTGTATAAAGAAAGGAAAAGTGATCTAATGTTTCAGATGCTAACCAAAATTTATTATTGGCTAAAAAATGCAACATTTTCTTCACTTTATATATTTCAACAGGCATCTTTTAATGGATATTAACCCATAAATCATCTTGAAGCTTATTAGGGTCAATTATTTAGCATATTAAAACCATGTCTGGTTTGAAATTAAAAGTACTTTTGGTGACAAGACGCAGCTGAGGGAGTTTTGACCTTCTTGTTTTTGACCTAAATTTGACCACAAAATTTAGATTGATTACTTTATATAATCCTTATATAAATATTGGATTTTTTTTTTCAAAATGACAGTGGGATCATACTACTACTGCTAATAATTAATAACAATAATAATACATATTATAGTATATGACATTTATCAGTTATAAACTACCTTTTGATACATTTCTAAGCAAGTGTGTATATATCAATAAAATTTACAACCAAATAGGCATCTATTATTAACCCCATTTTAATTTGAACAATTGAGTCACATGAGGCCTAAGAAAGTAAGCAAAGTTTATTTATATAAAGAATTTATTTAGCATTTATTGATTATTTGTCCTTAAAATGCATGGATAGGCATCATCTTCCTTTCTTTTGGCCAAGACAGTCTGAATAGGGCAGGGCATCAGCATTCTTTTCAACATGAAGATTCAAATAACTCTCCATCTATTAGAATAGCCTCACTGGGTAAAATCCATCAAGGTTGACTTATATTACATTTTCCTCTCTTAAAACTAGATTCTATATCTAGTATCCCAGTACCTGAACACTCGAATCTTTAGAGTTCTTCCTCATGTGACCATAGAGAATATTTGAATGTTTGAATGTCAAAGATAATATTAATATTTCTAAATAAATACTGAAATATAATAGTGACTGAAGATAGTTTATGGGAAAAGGCAATTCTTTAAATCATAAAGTATATATATATATATCATTTATATTTAATATATATAGATGATTTATATAGACTATATAAATATATATATATATACTTGATGATTATATATGTGTATATATATGATCTTATATATATACACACACATATATACATATACACACATAAATACAAGTGATATAAATCTTTCTTAAACTTAGATTTTCTTTTTGTTTTCTATGTATGCCTTGTTACAGATTCCCTGGGAAGACTACAACTCTAACTCTGGTGCTGAAATTATTGTAGAAAAATTATACAATAGATTAGACAATATATTTGACTAGTGTACATGCAACTGCTATAAAGTTTTCACAATTTTAAACATCTTGACTTGATTAGGAATATCTACTAGCTCTATATTTTTAATACCTGTTAATAAAATAAAAATTAAAATATCTATTAGAAATTTAGTAAAACAGACCCTTTAAAATGCATTTAATCACTATACCAATGATTTATAATCTCAAACAATAAATTTACTAACCCATAATACAAGTAAGCCATAAAATAACACGTGGTTAGTAAATTAGATATTTCCTTTTTAAAAATATGATATCACTTATGTATTATCTGAAAACATGCCTTGATTCCAGAGCTGATTTCTTACTCTTTAAAAAAATATTGAGGAGTCACTCTTGGATTTTTGACCATTTTCACTAAGTAACATAGAGGTACACAGAATAAAGTAGTCAACAGAGCATGAAACAGCTAAGATAAGCTGTTTGTTTTATGATGTGGTCATTTCAAAAGAAATGGGATATATTTGTATTTGTCCAGAACTGATAAATATGTTGTAAGTCCAAAACCTAATGTAAATAAGTTATATTTTGGCTATGATTATTATGGAAATTCACATATAAAGGTAGTTTTCTCTCTCTTTTCCTTATGAATTTACTTTCTGAAGTGTTCTGCTTCATTATGCTTTTAAAATTCTAATTCATTGTGTGTTTATTGTTTTCTGTGTGTGTGTGTGTGTGTGTGTGTGTAAATTAGCTATGTACCTTTGTCCTCAACAGACATATTGAAATGAGTCTAAAATAAAGACCATGAAAAAAGGCAAATGACAGAATGAAACTGTGGTCTTAAAAAAATAAAGACAAAAAAATGCTTAACATTTTCATTTTGCAAAACCTTATGTACATTACATCAGTTCTTTTATAAACTTTGATAGTTTGATGAGGACTAGAAGTTTCTCATTCAATAGGAATACATAGGATATAAAAAATATATATCTAAGATAGCTCATAAGGAGAGGGAATAGGCAAGGTTTTATAAATGAGTCTTTTCCTTACAAAACTTAACAAACTGAACTTTTTTTTAAGCATGGCTCTAATATATTTTAGGGGAAGAGACCTATTTCTATTAACTTATACTGCTTAAAAAAAAAACAAAAAAACAAAAATCAACAAAACATTTTCCCATCCTTTCCCATTTTGTATACCTGCTCTATAGTCAGCATTAATGGTTTGTCTTTGTCTGACTTTTTGTTTGGTTTCTCTATGTTCTATATTATATGTTATTCACCTGACATTTATCTTTTTCCTTTGACTTATTTTGCTTACTGCAATACCTTATAGTTTATCCTTTCTGCTTTTTGATTTCTGAGTGATATTATTTTGTTTATGTATACTAAATCTTCTTGATCCATTCATCTATTTGGGGGCATTAGGTTGTTTCCATATCTTGGCTATTTTAGATAGTGATAGAATAAAAATAGAAGTACACTTTTTCTTTTTTTTTTTTCAGATTAGTGCTTTTGTGTCCTTTCAATAGACACCTAGCAGTAGAATTGCTGTGTCTTATTACAGATTCATTTTTAATATTTTGAGAAAACTTTACAGAAATATTTACAAGACAGGTTTTTTTTGTACTATATGAGAAAGAAAAAGCAAATCAAATCCATAATATGATAAACAGGCAAATGTTCAAGACTGAATCATTACTAAAGAAGTAAGATTTTTATAATTATTAAAAGACAGGTTTACAGGTTAGTGTGGACTGATTGGTAAATGAAGAAATAGTATTTTTCCCTCAAATCATTGTCTTTGGTGTACAATGTTACTTTTTCATCTACTAATAATTCAAACTAACTCCCACTTCCTAGCGATTTTGATATGATTTTTAAGTATTTTACAATTTAATTCTGGTAAACCTAGCTTATTTTCAGGTTTGGAAGTTCTAGTTGAATGAATATCAGAGCTATAACCTTGCAATGGAATCAAAATATTCCTCACACTTCTGCCCTGATATGTAACAAGAAACGGTGCTATCCATTTTCCTACTTTTCCATTTATTTTCCTTTTAATGCTTAGGATCCCCAGGGTTGTGACAAGAACAATCGTGTTATTAGAGCAAGGCAAATTGAAAGATCAGAAAGCTTATTTAAATATTGTTTTTGTTCTCTTCAGAGGACAGCTATCTGAATGCTGCTCTTATCTTGTAACTTGCAACTTTCTTATAATTTGCATCTTATAACTATATCCTATATCTACCCTATATATACTTTCACATAACTTATGACTATGTTATAACTTACTCATTCTTTGGAACTCTGTCATTACATAGTCAGTCTTCTACTGACTTCTTGAAACTGCCTACAGGTGGATACATGCTGGTGGTACAAGCTTTTTACCTCTTCTGTGGCACCTATTTGACCTGTAGGATATTCACCCATTCAAAATATGGGATACCACAGATTATCTTTTGCCTTATTTTAATATCACAGATTGCATTTTACTTTCAGTAATTTCAACCATCAAGTAAGTACCAGGATTCATCTGGTCATGTTTAACGTCTACCTCCAATACCTGAAGACACATATTAAACAGTTTTAAAACCATCTCATCATGTTCTTGCACCATAAGGGACTTATAAGTATCTAACTCAAGAAGAGGGTGATATTACATTTTCTCCACAAAATCTCCATTTTTTTTTGCATTTTCTTCTTATTTGGTGTATGACAGAAACAAGTGTATTTTTTTTACAAAGGAGAAAATGATTGAAACACTCTCTTTTAGTCACATAGTTTACTTTCTGTATGTTTTTTCTCTGAATGGTTCTTCCTTTGTATAAGAGCATAGTTAACTGAGTTTGTGTAACTCCTATAAAAATTTATAATCAAAAATAAGAAAAAGATCAGGAACAAAAGGAGTTAATATCAGTTTTCAAATGACATTAAGCTGGAAGTGATAGACAACATAAATATGTATAGTTAATATAATCACAGTTTCAAAGAGGTCCCCCCCTTTCTCCCTCATAAAACAACAAAAAAAACCTTACAAAAGTTTAAGAATGACATGGGAAGAAGGAAAAAAAAAAGATGAGACAAAAATATCTTCTTAATTAAGGTACAAGAACATTGAGGGTCAGCAGAATAATGCCACTGCTAAAAGATAAAATAAAATAAAATCATTGAGATGCTATTAATAAAAATAAGCAAAACATGAAAACAGAGTATTCGAATATTATTATATTTTCATGGCTGCATCTATTCTACTGTAGTAGTTAATGAGACATTGCTGTCTATTCTATAATAAAAATAACAAAAAGAGTTTACTAGTCCCTGCTCTACAGAATTTTCATATGACTAGACCGAAAAATATTTTTATTCCTCTGACTAAAAACCACAAACTTTTTTTTATCCTAGACTTTTCACAAAATTAATTCACTTTATCCTAAGCTGTTAAAAAGAACTTAATTTTTTTTGATACAAAGAATTGCTTAAATACATGAGAAGATTCGGCCTGTAGTAACCATTTTAACTTTCACATGCAACTGGATGTTGGACAAAACATCCCACATTGTATATGAACAAGTAGATGTATCATTAGATTAGCAAGTAAATATTTTTTGACCTTTGTCATAAATCTTGATCTCTTTTTTAAAGTCTCTGTTCTGTTTTGAAAGATCAAATGAAAGCATGGTAAAGGGCAATCTAAAGGGGGGGGTTCTGAAAGAGTGGATGCTAGCAGTTGAATGTCATCTGTGTATTCAAAGCCTACTGATCAGCAGCCAGATGTGGCAGAAAGTTGGCTGATTTGTCACTTAAAACAAAAACGATGCTCTACTTCATGAAAGGACATTTGTTTTCCTAGTAAAAAAAGAAGATAAAGGCCCTTGCATGTTATCTCCATGCAAATAAGATATTTGCAGGTGGCTTTAGACAAGTTTAAAGTATCATCAAAAAACTGGGCCAACTTTTTCTGTGCTTAAAATTAAGCAATTAAGGAAAAGCTCCTTAAAATTTATTGCAATATTACCCAAGCATTAAATAACAAATCATTTATTCTTTATTACTTCAGTTGCAATGAATGTACCATATCCTTTTAGTTAATAATTTAATACATTCTAGGTGATTCTAAATATATTTCTTCAGCATATACTGTAATGTAAAGTCAAATTTGAACAACATTCCTTAATTTGAAATCAAATTCTTCAAATGACTTTGAAGCTCTAATTTAAATAGTCCCTCTCCAACCATGCTCTTATTTTCCCACATTCTCTTTATATAAGTTATCAATTTGTAAAAGACTTTCATTTTTAGAAATATTTATGAAGACGGTTTTACATATTGATCCACATATTTTTTCAATCTAGTCAATAAAAATACAAATATCACATTTTGAGAAAACAAAGACCTACTTGTAGCATTGTTCAGTGTCAGAAAAAACAAGATTTAAAGATATTTATGTCAGAAAGAGACTAGAAACAGAATACCAATGCCAAAATTCTAACTGTGATAAATATATATGTACATATATATGTATATATATACTATGTAGCCTTAGATATCGTACTACTTTCTTTTAATGTTTTCTTATTTGTAAAAAATAATGTGCTGTTAAGAAGCATTCTGCATTTAATGGCTATGATTATTAAAGTAACATTTGTAAAATATGTTTGAACTTTATTTGGAAGCATTTTTGATCATCAGAAGAGTAAAAGACACTAAAGATATTTTTATCATACTTCTTCTACAGCATTCCAGTTAACAAAAACATCAACCAGATCACAAGGATACCACTCCACTATTTTTAAGAAATGAAAGAAATAACAACTACTGCACTACTGCACACAATGTGCCTATAATGATAATACCCATGAGTCAGCAGCCCCTCTGATTCTCTGACCAGTCTTCTATAGTCTCTGATCCACTTCTAATAGAGTTCTAGTTTGATATCAGAAACAGCTATGACTGAGTCTCAAAGCATGGTTTAACTCTTGACACTGCAATTCACAATAGCAGTAACCGTTTCAACAAATATTGCACATAGATTAATGACCACTGAATTCAGGTAGATAAATTATGTAAAAAAAGACCTGGTAGCAATAAAGGCTTATTATATCAGAATTTGTATTGTAGAGTTCCATGTGCTTTCAAAATTGAGAACCCTTGTCTACTCAGCATGTATTGATTGAGCTTCCAGGATATATATTAGTGAAGTTAAGCAGACACTATTATGTTGATTAAAAAATATTCAACAGTGACTGAATGACAGGGAGACTGAAAGACAGACACAGAAGCAGATGTATTGATAACAGCAATAACCTCAGACAGAAGGTGACTAAAGCTTCAAAGAGAGCACAGAGAACTATATATTCCTTCTGTTCAGCTCCTCTATCATGTGAGTTAACATCATATTCTATGACAATTCCCTGACAAGTTATAATCTATCATTGAAATTTATTAAAATGATGGTTTATCAGAGTATAGCAAACGTAATAAAAATAGGTAAAAAAGGAATAACCTAGGGTAGAGTTTTACATGTCTAGTATGTCATTCTGTCTCCAGTCTGTAATTTGTTTCCTGCCCATGTACTTTGGTAAATTTTTATTCCAGCAGAAACTTCTGGGGTGTCATATTTAATGGGTAGCAAAGGTAAGGGGTGAGGAAAGCGAATATGCTTTAATCTTAAGTTTTGAACATATTGAACTTAAGATCTTTAAAATAATGGGGTAAATAAGGCACTCAATATTCCAGAGACCCTTAGTTATCCAATAGTAGTGTGGGATATTTTATGGTAGAGATTTTGTTGTAGAGGAAAAGAGAAAAATGATGTATTGAACTGCTGTATGTTAGAAAATATAATAAACACTTGCATATACTATACATGTAATTCACATAGATGTATGAGCAGCAAAGTGACAAGCTCTTAATAAAAATATTACAAATGCCTTTTATGAAAGAATTGACAATTGACAGAGGTAAAATAACCCTTGTAAACAGAGGACTCAAGCATTAACTCTCCACCTATTAACCACAAATATCTTTCTTTTTTCATAAAGTAGTAATTTTCTCCATGCTTCTAACTTTCAGGTGGGAATCCATTCATTTTGTTAAGGAGCTATTTTTGGGTAAAGACTTTTTGATTTCTGTTCAATAATCTTCTGGGTTATCTTGTCATTTAGTTTTGTTCAAGTGTTTATCAAGAACCTTAGTTATCCCTCTCTTCTCATTTTCATCACTTCATCATAATTTCTTGTCCTTAGTTAACACTTTTCACTTAAGGAGGGCTAAGTCCTGTTAATAACCTTGTTGTATATGACCTGTCTTGTATCTTTGGGTACAAATGAATCATGTACCTCATGAATAGAAACACATGTAAAACCTTCTAACTGAACCACATAATGTCCTTTTATATCTTCTCCCCTAAAATAATAGCATTCTGAGAAGCAAATCATCACATTTTCCCACAACCAGTTCAGTCTATATAGATAACTCATTCATACACTGCAACAATGAGGAAATAGAGAAATATTTACCTATCAGTCCTTTTTTCTAAGTACCATTTTCAGTCATAAATATTTAACTAAAATATTTTTTTTTTACTCTCACACTCCTTAATTGAATGAATTCTAATTGCATGAAGAAGGATAGTAGAACAGTGCTCACTTTGGCAGCACATATACTAAAATTGGAAAGAAATATAGGTGAACAATCAAAAATACTGCTTTTAAACCTTAATTACTTACAAACCCAACTTTGAAAAAAGTTGGCAGTTTCCATACCCTGACTATTATAAATAGTGCTGCAATATACATGAAGTACAAGTTTCCTTTTGAATTAGTGTCTTTGAACCCTTTGGGTAGATTCTCAGAAGTGAAATTGCTGGATCAAATGACAGTTACATTTTCAGTAGTTTGAGGGTCCTTCACATAGCTTTTCTTAGTGGCTGGACTAGTTTGCATTCCCACTAACAGTGTGAAAGTGTTCTTTTTTCTCCACATCCTCATCCAAAATAGACAAATGTATCAAAACACTGTGATATTTTTATCAATGGAACATTATTCAGCAATCAAAAAAGAAAAACTTAGTTCAATTGCAGCAACATGGATGGAGCTAGAAGAAATTATGCTCTACTAAATTGGCCAGAAAGAAAATGATACATAGCAGATGGTCCCACTTATATGTGGAATATAGAGAAACCAATCAAAAGAACAAGAAAATGTTAGAACTAATAAACTGACAATAGAATTAAAGTATATGGAAAGAGAGGGGGAGGGAGGGTGAAATCAGGAAAGGAGTGAGCACAAGGGATCAGGACGATGGTTTATGAGTGACATGGTGGTAGAAGAACTTCAATATATATTCAATTATATATATATTCAATAATATATATATTCTATATATATATTCAGTAGCATATATATATATATATATATATATATATATATTCAATAAAAGGGAAAGAGAAAGAAGCAGGTTAATTTTGCAGAAACCCAGGGAGCACCAGTCACCTTGACTGTGGTGTGACTGGCAGGTGTAAGAGTCATGACCTAGAAGCCTATCTGTCTTCTTCACTGTAGATACATCTGAGATGACCAAGATGATCCCTCACCAGTAACCAGATAAAGTATTGTACTAATTTAACATCTTCATACTGTGTTTTTGGCATTTCCATTCTATATTGCTTCAGAAAGATTTTATTTAATAACTAGTATCACACTATATACATTTTCCCCCTGAAGTTTGATTAATTTCTTAGTTTTAGCTCTTAGAAACACTTGACAGGCAACCTAACGCCCCTCTCTAAGATAATGGACCCCAAAACTAAACACAGAAGCTTGTCATATCTTTAACTTGTTAGCTATTCTGAATCATATATCCACTTCCTCCTTATATGTCTATTAATCTTTTACGACAGTGAGATAAATATGTGTCAGTGAAGATACAAGGACTTTGAGCTGGGCACCGTGGCTTGTGCCTGTAAGCTTCAGCCTATGAAGCGGCCGGGGCTAGGGATCGTGGTTCGAGTCCTGCCTGGGGCCTGTAGCGAGACGTAGTTCCAAAAAATAACTGGGCGTGGTGGCGCGTGCCTGTAATTCCAGCTACCTGGGAAGCTGAGGCTGGAGATTGCTTGAGTCCGTGGTGCCCCCAGCAATGAGAGCCCGCGGTTCCACAGGCAAAAATAGCAAGACTTAGTTTCCAAAAAAAAAAAAAAAAAAAAAAAAAAAAAAGACACAAGGACTTTGATGTCAGTGTGATGACCACCATTTAATAGGAATATTTCATTTTCTTTCCTAAACTTACTCAACAAATGTAGATTTGTCATATTTTAATCAGAGTCTTTCATACTTGTCCACATACTAGAAGTCTTCTTTCTTATAATGCATTCTATGCCTTTGCACAGAACAGAAATCCATATTAATGTATTAATGCATCTTTCTCTTTAGGTCATGCAAATTATTCTCTGGTGTTTCCATAGAAATGCTTCTTCTTTTCTCAAGTGTAAATTTTCAATTCTGTTCACTGGGTTCCATATTTCATTTCTCGTGAAGATACCCACTGCCATATTCATCTTCTTTAAGTCAAGAACCTTGACCATTCACTTGTCAGTTTTCATGTTCTTATTTGTTTTTCTTTTTGCCTTCATTTCCCTTGTTTCTTACATGCTACAATAGTCCTTGAGAAAATGTAATATATTATATTACTCTCACCATTTATTCAGATACCAAATAATGAAGAAAATGAATATAAATATAAAATCTTTTTAAAATCTTTATAAATCTTTTTAAAACTTTATAAAATAAATATAAATATAAAATCTTTTATTTGGATATAGGAGTAAAATTTTTTTGAATAATAACAGAAAATTAATCAAGAGCCTGATAGTAGCAATTTGTGCTTGAGTAGCCAATGATTTAGAAGTATCTATTTATGAACTTGAAATTATACACAATTAGGATCATAAAATAATGGTAATAGATAGTGACAGATGACACATTTCCGGCTATATTACTTTCAGAAAAATACCATCGATTCTGCCATTGATTCTCTTTCACAATCCAGTGTACCATAAATACTAAAGTTGGGTAAAGCTTATATTTGTCTCCATTAAGAGTGGAATTTAATCCTCATTTACAGAGAATTCCAATTAGGAAATCCCATATAGAAATAAGAAGTCCACAGAAAGGATATACTTCATATATACACTGTTGGAACTGTTCCAATACAATTTTGTTGCAAGCAGTATTACAATAATAAGCCACATGTATAAAGTTCTTAGTAGAGAAAGAACAAGACAATTTTATAACGTATACAGTACATAACTAATTTGTGGCTTAGTTGACAATCTAAATGGTAAAGTTCCCAGGAATGCCATACTGAACTTGGAATGTAGAAACTTCTGCGATAGTCTGCCACAGCATTTTGGTCTTTGCTGTCCTCTACAAGGAGGTATTTCTCAATCATATTTAATGGAGCTTTTCATACAGATTCATTTCCAAGGTTTTTAGAGCTTCAGGTTTGTTTAAGCACTGCATTAGTCAAGCATTCTACTAGGTTTCACTTGTCAGCTGCCAGTTTCTCAGCTGGTTGCAAAGACACTCAAAAGAGCATTGAGAATAACCAATAATTTGGTTATCTTTCACAACTAAGAGGGTCATGGGTGCCTCTATTATGCCACAATGAACAATGGATATGATTCGTTGAATTGCATACCACTTATGTAGTTGCTATTAGTTCATAGCACTCTCCTATGTATTAAAGTCTGATTAGAGAGAAAACTAGCGAGAAATGATACTAATCTATGTTTCACAATTTGATGTATCTAGTCCTGGTGGCCAGTTGCAATGTAGCTTCTGCACGCGTAGCTTCTTTATGAATATTAATCTTGGGTTCATGAGCAGAATGGGAAAGACACCAAGACACCAAGTGTTTCTCCATCTATAACAACCCAAGTCTTTCACAAAAATGATTATTTCTTACGGCTCTTTGTGCATGAGTCACAATTAACAATTTAGCAGTTACTAAATTGGAAACAGCTCTTGTTTTCACCACCATTACAATTCATTCTTTTGGACCAACAATAAGGTAGGACATGGGCCAGCATCTACTAACCCTCAAAAGTAAATGTAAATAAGGGAGGTAGGAAATGTCTCAGCTTTATCTACTATGTCAGCCGGAGACAAACAAATGAACAAAGAATTTGTGCAACAGCTGAAGGCGTTTGTTACAACAAAGATGTGAGAGACTCCAAGTACAATGAAGCAGGTAACTATAGGCTAAAGGTGACATCTGGAATTGCAAGCATGATCAGCATCGAACCAACTGCATCATGTTTTTAACGAACTCTTGGGCAATTGAAATCACGTGCAATGTTTCCTTGAGGTCAGGCAACTTTTTCACTGATGTGAGAGCATCAAGAGATGCCAACAGAGAAATGAATGTTGGAGTGGCACCTCCATCTACCACCACAGCCTCGGTCTATACTGATGTTCCATAAGCTGTATCAGTGAGTTCTCAAGCAGATTCAAACTGAATGTGATTGTAGTCACTTCTTGCCTAGAAGAACACAAATTTTAGATTCAAACCAGCCCAGATTATGCTGTCAATGTTTGTTCTTAGAAAGCAATTTCCTGGCAGCTTGAACAACTGGGAGCTGGCTTTCCAAATAGTTAATATTTATGCCTGTGATAAGATCATCAACAGATTTTAGTATTCTGGTTCAGTTTTCTTGCAGTGGAGAAGTAGCATCATCAGGAAATGAGCTTACATTTCTCCTTTTCAGCATCTGGTCATCCTTCTTTGCTTTCCTCAGCTCCACATTAACTTCTATTTGGTGCCGCCTCATTTCTGTACTGTCTTTCCCCTTGTCTTGAATGTGTTAATGCTGGTAGCTGATGAATTAGTATTCTTGTTGGTAGACATGGTCTATGAGACAAAGGAGAAAAGCTTTTAAGCCTACCCAGGCTTCCACAGGAGGCACTGTCCGGCTCAAAGACCGCCAGTCCAATGCCCTCAAAATGTTTACCTTGGTTCAGCCTGAGGTCAGTCTCTAGAATTCTCTTTTCCTTTGTTCCACACTTCCCCCCCCCCCAAAAAAAAAGGGTCTCATTCGTTGTTGCTGATTCTTCTTTGGCCCAGTATACACAAAAAACTAGTATATGAAGCATTCATTATTATAATACCTTACAAGATACAAACATCAAATTTCTCTTAGAAAAATTGTTAAGCTTTCGACTATTGACTACATCTCAATATTTCTCAATTCTATTTCCAAACTAATATTGAACATTTTTACATCTAAATATATCCTGAACTCTTTCTTATTGCATTTTCAGAAGCATATTTATACCACATCATCATTGTTTTCTCTACTCTTTTGCCAACATTCAATATCTTTCAAACAATATCACCCTTTATTTAAAAAGGCCTAATTAATTTTTGAAAATTTGTCACTTTTATTCTTTTTATTCACCATGTTCTGCCATCTCCACTTTGCGATTACATTAAACATTCATAGATACGATTTTTGCTGACAGTCCAATTCATTGGGAAATCCCATGTTATTTAAATAATTAAAAACATGACAGCTTATAAAGTAGCAAATTATGGTAACAGTTTAGGAAATAGATTTGGAGTATGGATATTAATTATATCTTAACATTACACAGCTTAGTCCAAGTTTGCTACTCTTGAATTTCCAGCTATTTATAGTTTATCAAATTATGAAAGGATAATCAATTTTTATTTATGTCAAATATTAATTTTGGAAAATATATTTGATTAAACAAGAAAGACTATAAGCACAAAACCAGTATTATGTTTGAAACATGTAATGAGCAATGATATATCCTTAAATTAAAATTTTAGAAGTTACATTATTCAGTCTTTTTCTATAGATAGCTCATGTAAAATGGCTGTATTAATTGATGATAAATTTTTCTCCTTCATATATATATATAAAATCAGTGCTTTAATGTTAATATTTCTCTTCTCTAATGTACAGATGTGTATCTAACAACAAAGAATATTGTCTGTACATTGCATGTGGTTATTGGGTCATATAAATACATATTTAAAATTGCATGGAATACAGTATCATAAAATAATTTAGATACCAGTAAATGAATAAATTCTAAATTGAGAGTAAGGAAACATTTTCAAGTCAATTAATGAAATCATCCTCTACATCTCTTAATGTGCATAATTAAGATTATAATGAGAAAAATAAGTTTCTAAGATTATTATAGCAAATAATATGATAATATTTGAAGCTCTCTTAAATAATCTATCCAAAAGATAAAAATTTAACAACAGAATCTATTATTGTTTGTAATTTTTTGGGACTATGGATTGATGAACTTTGTTTTTATTCTCAAAACTATGGTTTTATTTATAATGTATCCTCCATTAATGCTAATATCGCTAAAATGTTTTCCTTTCCCTTTTTATATGCAATGAAGTCATCAAGCTTTTTATATACTTAAATATTTTATTGAGGTGATAATTGCTTACATTAGATAGATGATAGATTAGATAAGTGATAGATAGATAGATAGATAACTTGATAGATAGATAAGTAGATAGATGATGACAGATAGAGAGATAAATAGATGATAGATAGATTTTTTGAAAGAATAATACCTCTCTCTTCTAGTTCTGTTGCTGTAGTACATCATAACCAGCCCATAGTTGATCATATAGTCTGTCATGCTCCCTCTCCACTCGGTGACTTTTCCCCTTCCCTCTCTGAATCTATCAGAATTACAGCATGCATTATAAAAGAAAATATCATTTCTGTGTGCTAGTAGTAATCTCTAAACTTCAAAGGCAAACAGAGTGACAATCATTTTACACACATGAAACTTTATTAATGGAAGACTAGGAGAGGACTCATATGTAGCACTCACATCAGTTAATCAAACACAAATTTTACTCCTCAAATGGATACTCAGTTTCTCTGGCATAGTGTGAAATCTTTAAGCATATGTAGATCGCAACTCTTTTTTTCCCTCTAAGAGTTTTATTCACACTGTGAGAAAAATATCTTACTACATTATTGACATAAATGTTCTTTCCTTTATATAATTCATGTTGACAGTGATGATTCCAATATATATAGGCTTAGGGTGGGGATTTCCAACATCTATCAAACAAAATAAATGAAACAGGCACGCATATAATCAAAAATAGTCTTATTACTTTGTAATAAAAATATTTGGGAGGGGTAATGCAAATACTCTAAAAACATCTAATGAGCAATGATATATCCTTAAATTAACATTTTAGAAGTTACATTATTTGATATTTTTCTATAGATATCTCATTTTTTAAGTTATATTAGTTGACTATAAAATTTTCTCCTTCAGAAATATATATTTTATTCTGTGTTTCAGTGTTCAAAGGAATAAGTTACATAAAATCCCTTAACTTTGGTTGAATTCAAATTTCAGTATACAATATTAAATATTATGTAGTTCCTTTATTAAATATTTTAAATATTATCACATTGTAATTTTATAATTTGTGCTTTAGAAGTACAGTCTATCTCAAATATGAATTAGATTTTTAATATACAAAAATATATTAAAAGTAAAAATATAGACTTCAGTGGAGTATATAAAATCTACCAAAGCATGTCATAAATTTAATGTTACTGCTAATGCAAGAAACACTAGAATCTGGACATCTGGTATTAAGATTCTTGAAAAGTTTATATTTGAATAGGTGGTAGAGATAACTGAGAAAAGTGAAGTGAGGCAACAAATCCCAATTTTTGTAGCAAGTTTATAGTGGGAATAACTATTCATTTCTTTACTGATTTTTTTCTTGTATTCCTGTCAGTTATGAGTTGTAGCAGAGAGACACTGAAGACTAGAATAAATAGTGAAATAATAATATGAAATAGTTATTTAAATACTTATTTTTGGTTTCTTGGGAATTTTATTGTATTCTTTTTGCTTTTTTTTTTAATGCACCTGTGAGAAAACTATTCATTTGGATAACTTTGGCGACTAACATAATTTTAGCTACTTTAGGATATATGCAGGTAATCACAACCAACTTATGAACTTACAAATATGGTGACAAAGAATAATTTTGTTCAGATCTATAGTAGAACTAGCCATAATCAAATGATTTTGATTTAATTTGAATTTTAATTAAATTAATCCTATGGAAAGTGTGGTTTCTGGTATTCTCAACTTTAAAAGAGAAACAAAGTCAAATCATCATACATCTAAGCATATTCTGTTTTACTAATTCTCTGTGAACAAAATGTCTGCTTAGCCTATTTAATACAATATAATTAAAAAACAACACAAAGTAGTAGTTTATAGGTGAAATACAATGTGTAGTTGTATCCTAACTAAAGAAAGATGGAAAATTCAATGTAAAGTTTTCCTTAAGTGAATAGGAAAAATACAACAAATAAGTACATTATTCAGAAGATACCAAGATCACCTAATATCTCTAAAACCTAGATTCTATATACCAACTGCACTATGCTCACATTCACAAATGTAATTTCAATGCTAATTCAAACTATGAAAAAAATGTTCCTATTATTCTACTTAATTGTTAATATCCCACTGGCTTTGTATAAATATAAAAGAAAAATAACATCAAATCAATTGAAATAAAATCACTATTTTCTGTTTATCTCTACCATTGTCATTTATTGGCACTTGGGGATGATTTATAATCTTACACTTTTACTGCTAGCATCAACTATTATGTAAATAGTTGAAAATTTTACTGACTTTATAAATAATGCATGAAAGTCTTTAAACTTCAACAACTCAAGTGTATTATCTTTTGTAGTCTATAAATACAGAATAAGGTATAGCTTCGATGAGTCTGAACAACAGATGCTTCTGTTTTGTGGATTCTGGTCAAATTATTTGGAAAGAAATTTATTTATATAATTAACATCTGTGTTTAAAAAAGTTAGACCAGAAATTATTTTTCTATTTTCCCCAAGAGGCTGGAAACTAGGTAACTATATTTATTTCTACTTAAATGTAACTGATTACTGATATTATAGATGTTCAAAACAAAATTGAATAGTGTTCCCCACCAAACATGTCCATTCAACATTTAAGAATGCAGATTTATTTGTAAATAGTTTTATTTTATTTATTTGTTTGTTTATTTATTTATTTTTCAAATTAAGTAGATAAAAGGAGGGTATATTAAAGTCAGACAGGTCCTAAATCCAATGACAAGTGAGGGAAAAGAAAGGAAAGTTCCAACACAAAGACACAGAAATGCATAAGGAGATGGAGACAGGTATATAGATATTACTACAAAAGTTTTCTGGGAGTCAATAGAAAACAAAAGAGATAGGCAGAATTTTTTCCCCAGTGAGTCCTTAGAGGGAGCAGGAATCTGAAAGAAATTGACTTTATACTTCTATGCTAGAGAATTTGAAAGAATAAATTACTGTTGTTTTAAGCCACCAAGTTTGTGGAAATTGTAATTACAGTCACAGAAAACTAGTAGAAATGGAATTATATTTCCAAACTAAGAGGTCAAATACATATATATATATCTATATGAATATATGGAAATATATATATGAACGTATATGGAAATATATCTATTTTTTTAAATATGTGAACTTTTGAATTATGAAATCCTTCAAAGGAAGTAACAATTAATAAGGCCAAATACAATGTCCAAATAGAGTAATGTTCTTCATTATTGTAAAACACTGAAACTTACTTTTTTGTTATAGATTATTTTGTTTCCATCGACAATAAAAAATAAAGAACTTTTCAAAATTAAGACACTACTAAATATATAGTACTCAAATGTCATTATGAGATGCATCATTCTTGGAGTTATTATAATTTATTTAAGATTTAGGATTTAGTATTAGAATTTAATATATTTATTGCTAACCTCTATTCAGTATTATTGAAATTAAGATTTTTATTTTTCATAGATAATTTTATGTGCTTATGCACAATCTAAATTTATATTTTAAAGTAATTATCAAATTCTCAAGTCTGAGGCCGGGCACGGTGGCTCGTGCCTGTAAGCTTCAGTCTATGAAGTGGCCAGGGCTAGGGATCGCGGTTCAAGTCCTGCCTGGGGCCTGTAGCGAGACCTAGTTCCAAAAAAATAGCTGGGCATGGTGGCGCACACCTGTAATCCCAGCTACCTGGGAAGCTGAAGCTGGGGATTGCTTGAGTCTGTGGTACCCCGGGCAACAAGAGCCTGAAGTTCCATAAGCAAAAATAGCGAGACCTAGTTTCAAAAAAAAAAAAATTCTCAAGTCTAAATTTTAAAGAGATTAGCATATACTTACAGCAACATTTAAAAATATTTTAAAAAGATAATCACATTTAATGTAATATACCAAAAATTGAATTCAACCAAAGCTTAATGAATATTTATTTAGCTTATTCTTTTGCAGCAATTTTAGATTGTATATGTTTATGAATAGATGTACATATAAGACTAAATATGGCAATTTATTTTTAATCTTTCTTTTCCAAGTAAGGTTTATATATTTATACACAAATAGTTGAAATGAAACCTTCCTGCTTTCCAGAAAGAAAACTGAACAAATACAATTGTCAATGCAAAGAAAGCTCTTTCAATACATTTACTTTATCCTCTGACCCTTTCAGGAAACATCTTGCAAAGTTTTCTTAGCTGTATGTTATTAATTTAGATATATTTTAGTATATTTTGACAATTTTCTTCATGTATTTCTCAGTTGTTATTTCTTACATATGTAATTCAAATCAAGCTAAGAAAAATGAAATATACATCACTCTTGCAAAGATATATAAATCATGGCTGCAGCAGCAAATTCATACCACAATATTGTGCATGATATAAAACAATCTATTACAGATGACTGATTTCACTTCACCTGTCAAAGTAACAAGAAAATGAGCTATAAAGGTAAGCCTTACAAAAATATGTGCTATTTTACTGGCAAACAATAATAATTAAATGATAACTAAATAATGAAAAATATTGTGAAGATTGTTATGCATAATGTCATGTAATGGAAAGAACTTAGAACACCCTCTCCTATTTCCCCTCTTCTGGATATTTTATTCTACTGCTAACTTTACAGTGCTCTTTTGTTTTAAATACGAGAATTTGAGGGTGAGTCACAATAGCTCCATTTAGCTTTTGTATCCCGGATTCATATATATATATCACACCATTTCAGATTTCACAACTGAAATGTTACCAAATATTCCCTAGTGTGTAGACTGCCTGCTAGTTCTCTCAGCTCATGTTTAGAGAAAACTGGCTTATCTAAAATTTTATTTTTCTTCTGGTAAACAAAAGCTAATTTGCAATGTGTTTCCATGGAAAAAAATTGGGCACAAAAAATATACAACCACACTCAAATTGCTAAACACTTTTTAAAAACCATACTTAAAATTTAATGATAAATCAGAGATGTAAACCCATAAAATATAGCAGTATCAGAATGATTACTCCAAACATAAAAGTGTGTACTAAAGGAAATGTTACAAAAATTTCTCACTTTACGAAGTCTGTAAGACCTATGACTCAGTTTCTTCTATGCATTCAGGATTGTTACTATGCACTAGATATTTCAATATCACTAAGTTAATGTAAGTATTTAGGATTTTATATGTATTGTTTCTACCATATAACAATGGCCAAAGGATAACAATGAAACTTACATTCTGTTTTCATGAAGAGAAGAATGAAATAGGCACTACTAATAAAACACTAGTTTGAAAATAGTTTACATACCTTTTTATGTGTATTTTATGTACTTCTATTATTTAAAGGCTGCAAATTCTGGTTTCCATAAAGGTTATCATCTATATGTATAATGTCATGTAGTTTCAGATGATAGTACACAAATTGGAAAAAAAGAGTAACAAACTCATGAAAAGGTGTTAGAACTAAATCATAGATTCAGTAATGTTTCGAGATACAAAATTTAAATATAAAAATATATCATGTTCCTATACACTAATAACAAACTGTCGAGAAGAGAAAATAATCATACTTGCTAATCTATCAAAAATAATCCTCAGCCTCAGCGTCCCAGGTAGCTGGGATTATAGGCACACGCCACCATGGCCAGCTATTTTTTTGGGGGGACCAGGTCTCACTATGTTGAGGCAGGACTCAAACTGCAATCCTCGGTCCCCCCGCTGTGGCTTCCACTTACAGGCACACGCCACTGTGCCTGGCTCAGTTAAACATGTTTTTAATAAAATATAAGTATCATAAGAAAGGAATCAGTACACCATCAGGATTTTTACCATACTTTTTGAGTTCTTAAGGGAAGGGACTATGATTAATTTGATTTTTTATTCCCAGATCTTTCCAATATGCCCACACCATGGAGTTTCTCATTAAATGTTTATTATTGTTTTATGAGAAAGTGCTGGCAAAGCAATAGCAGAAGTAAAGAAAAGGGACTTTATATATGAAGTGACATTTGAATTCTCTCTTGGAAAATTAATAAAGCTATTCAAAGGCCTAAATTCAGATGCAAAGGGCATCTGGGAAGAAAATAAAACACGTATGGAAATTTTAAAATGTGGAAACACGTTATTTCTCTAAGTTATAGGTGTTAGGTATAAAGAGAAACCAGATAATGTAGGAGAATTGTACAAGTATTCCTGGGTAGTTCAGGAATGAAAGCTCTTATACTATGTGCAAAGCTTCAAGGCCAGCAACCATGTATAGATCCACTGCACTGGGATCCATTGTGAAGAATGGGTTCTATGCATTTTCAGAATGTTCAAAAACTGTATATCTTATTTGTGCCTCCATGATTCTGAAATTTCACCTGTCCACTACACAAATATAAACTTATATAAAATGCATTACTATGTGTTGGGAAAGGCTGAGAATGAGCAACACTAAGAGAAGATTTTAATGCCACAGAGTATCAAATTCAATTTTCAAAGCATTCAAGTACGACACTTATATAACTAGAAAATAGATATATATCAACTATCAATGAATTTACTGATAAATAGAACTTATAATTTGAAAAAAAATATGATCTGATTTCAATAGCATCTGAGCACTAGGTGCTTGAAAGGGAATGCTGATAAATGTGGAAGATTTTTGTGTTAAAAAAATTGTGTTTGTTGATGGGGAATAAAAAAGTTTAAAGTCGACCGGGCACAGTGGCTCGTGCCTGTAAGCTTCAGCCTACGAAGCGTCCAGGGCTAGGGATTGCGGTTCAAGTCCCACCTGGGGCCTGTAGTGAGACCTACGGGGTTAAAAAAAAAAAATAGCTGGGTGTGGTGGAGCACGCCTGTAATACCAGCTACCTGGGAAGCTGAGGCTGGAGGTTGCCTGAGTCTGTGGTAATCCGGACAATGAGAGCCTGCAGTCCCACGGGCATAAATGGTGAGACCTAGTCTTAACAAAAAGTTTAAGGTCTTTTCCAGACACAAATCTATCTAAAAAAAAGAAACAAAAACAAAAAACAAAAACCTTCACAGTTTTTAGGTCTCCAATCGAAGAATAGGTATGTCAAAATCAGACATATGTGGAAATAATGTATTCATCTTTAAAAATGCCTATTAATATATACCTGTGATGTTAAAAGACAACCCCATTCTCTCATCTTGCCCGTTTTTTTTTAAATATATATATTTTAAAGTATATATATACTCATTATATATATATACTCATTATACTCATATATACTCATATATATATTATATATATCTTTTTAAATTGAGTTAACACATCTTTTTCCCATTATAGAAATATAGAAACCCTGTTTTATCTATATAGCTATGATATATATGTGATATATATATAGATATATATGTGAATCTAATATATGAACATACTTTTCCTAAACTACATATATCTTCAACAATTTAAAAGATATTTGATTACTGTAATACTGCTATCACCATCCCTCAATTGCTGTTGCTGGGAAAATTAGTCCAACTACTCTTTTGGAATTAAATTCATTGAGAGTGTTCACCTAATTTTTGTCCCCTTCAATAATTGCAGTTTTAGCAAATATAAAGATATTTACCAAGGCACCATAGACCACATATTCTTTCAGTCCATGAATTCTGGATCAAAAAGTCACTGTGTTAAAAATAGAAAATAAATTTTATATACATATATATATGAGAAACAGAATTCCATCAATAAATGACTACTGTCACTTTAATGTGTACAGTGCTGCATTACACAAACACACAATATATGTTCTAAAGAGATGATGTGGCAAAAACAAATCCCGAAAAATAAATTAGGGAAAAAGTATTGCAGGCATTACAGCAAGCAATGGATTTTAGTTTAAAGTGGTGCCGTTTTGTTTATTCTCCTGACATATAGGCTTGGAAAAAAGACAAAAAGCAATATACATTAAGTATAATTAACAGCAAATCACTACTTACTCCCTGCCCCAACCAACTTTGCTTTCATCAATTCTCTTAGCAGTCTAGGTATTCAGCAGAACTGCAGACAGGATCTGCAGAACTCTAAACTTGCCCCACTTTACCCTTTTTAGAATGCTAATGGAATTGGGTCAAAATGGGCAGAAGACTAACCAATAGGCCATTTTTAAAATGCAGCTTCTCTTAGCAGGTTCCCTCAGGACCGTACCACCCATGCATAGCAGTTGAGAGACAAGATGCAACAGGGTTTTATTTACAATTAAATCCAACAGGGAAAACAAAAACTCCTGAAAGCCACAAGTGGTCAGTTATCTTACCACAGTCACCATTTATTCTGAAAGTCCCAAACACATGTTCAAGATGGTGCCCCTTTGCTCCTCCAAACCTGAGAGGTAGGCACTCTACAAAGTCTAGTCTTTCTCTGGTGTTTTCTCTTTGCTTCTTCTCCAGTGTTGCATGAGCTCTGCTTCTCCAAGGCTCTTCACATTTCTTCCACAACTGTTGATGCACAAATTAGCTTTCCAAATATGTTGCCTTGCTGTGGTCCCACACACTCTCTTTACCAGACCTGCCTTCAGTGACATCTGGCCAAATCCACCAGGCCTGACCTCAGCAGCCCCTGGTCACCCATGACCTGCCATTCTGGCATCCAATTCCATACTGGCCACTTCTTTGCCTGCTGGCCACTCTCCCACCATGGATCCTCGCTACCTCCAGTTCATTCTTCCAGGGGGCTTCCCCTGGCAGGCCACATGTGCCTGTTCTCTCAG
The DNA here is from genome assembly GCA_004024945.1 of Uropsilus gracilis. Taxonomy (NCBI): domain Eukaryota; kingdom Metazoa; phylum Chordata; class Mammalia; order Eulipotyphla; family Talpidae; genus Uropsilus; species Uropsilus gracilis. The sequence continues at coordinate 26,693 of PVHY01009989.1, forward strand.
TCCACCATTCTCATCTCCTTCCTTTTTTCCTCTTTCTCTCTCCTCACTCCTCCCTTTTTATTACACACACCCTCTTCCACTTCCCATTCTTTCTCACCAGGGGCTCTCTCTCAGATTCTACCCACCAGGGTATTTTGGCGCCAATATGATTTTTAACTGCATCACTACCCTGTGTCACTAAGATATCTATTTCTGGGTGGAATTTACCCCATTTCTGAACCTGTATGTTCCTTGAAGCAGCATGTTCTTCTATTGTGACTGTGTAAGGCTGCAAAACTCTCTCTTTCTCTCCCCACCTCCATATAGAATAATCTCACCCCTTTTGTTAGGCCTTTTGTGGTTATTATAAGGGATAGGCTGTTGTCCCCTGGGAAACATACCCTTGAAGTCTCCCTGGAGTATTTGGACACTTAATCACTTTAACAAATTGTAGTTTCAAAATGTAATGCGCTGTTAGGGTCCTCATTTCATTCTTGAGTGAAGAACTCAAGAACTTGCTATTGCTGACTGTCAACAAAAGGACATCAACCAAAAGAATTTTCCAAGAGGAAGTAATGATTGACCTCAGTTTGGGGAGGGAGGGATGAAGAGAGTATGTGAAAAAAGGGTGGAGTAGGAGTTTACACAGAGAATCACAGAAACCTAAAAAGACAGGATTGACTGATAGGGTCAACACGAGCAGAGGCCTTCAACCACCTAGCCGTATTTCTGCATCATCTGTGCACACAGAAGTTGCCAAAGTAATAAAGCAATTTAAACAAGAGGATTTTATCAACAAGGAAAATTAACCAGGAAAATGAAAAGTCCTCAAAGGTACAAGTGGCCAGTTCTTTCACCCCCAAGTACTGTTTCAGTCCAAAAGTCCCAAATACATGCCCATGATGGTACTCCTTTGCCCTTCCAAACCTGAGAGCTAGGCACTCCTGAAAAGTTCAGTCCTTCTCCAGCATCTTCTCACTCCAGCATTCTGAGCTGCTCCATTTCTCAAAGGTTCTTCAAATTTTTCCAACAGATGTTGTTGCAAACTCAACTTTCCAATATGCTGCCTTGTTGTGGCCCCACACACTCTCTTTACCAGACCCACCTTCAGTGGCATCTGACCAAATTCACCAGGCCTGCATTTAGCATCCCCTGGTCATCCCCAACCTGCTATTCTGGCATCCGACTCCACACTGGCTACTTCTCTGCCAGTCACTCTCCCATCACGGCTCCTTGCTATCTCTAGATCACTCTTTAAGGGGACTTCCCAGGTCACATGGGCCTATTTTCTCAGTCCACATTTTCCTCTCCATTCCTTCCTCCTCATTTCTCTTTCTCCTTCCTTTTATCTGCCTTTTGACATTTGTCACTTCTTCTCATGGGATCTTTTTCTCAGACTCTGTCCACCAAGGTATAGGGCATTTAGGCACCAATACCATTTTTAACTGCATCACTACCCTGTATGACCATGTAATCAAATGCATTGTATGTACAGAAAACAGCACAGAAAACTGTAATGATATCTACAGAAAAATTTAAATATTATGAAAGTGCAAAAATAAAATGTAGCTAAGGAAAGTCATGTTGGTCATGACTGTATCCTTTAGAGCACCATGAGGTCATTAACATATCAGTTCCTCTAAAAGACCTAGAGCAAACCTCCAGTATTCACCTCCTGAGATTCTTTGTGGTTTGACACATAAATCAAGAAAACAAAATCCAGACTACCCCTGGCACCAGAGAACACAGGAAAGATTTCAGTGAGGAAACGGTAGAATCCAGAAGAACCTATTTTGTTTGGATACCAGTATACAATGCTATTCAGAAGCAGAGAGGTGTTTTTTTCTGAATCTCCACCTGCCATCTCCAGAAACATTGACTTTCTGAAAGAATCCTCCTTCCTAACCTCAGCTCTTGTTCCCTGTGTTTGGTTAATGATTGGTTAGTAGCTAAGAGCTTGGACTCACTTGTAATTATTTGTCTGGTTTGAAGGATAGGTTTCCCCCAGATATTCAGAGAATGTGTTACGTAACAGTCACCTTGGAATCTGGATTAATTCAAGCTCAGTCCATCAAGACTCAGTGGGATTCAAGAGAAACTTTTTTGTCATCCATTTAACTATGTAAAGAACAAAGAATGGAAGTATATACAAATTCATGGTTAGCTCCATAAATAACATTTCTATGAAATAAATATATCCATAAAGCAATGCAATCATCTACCTAGAGAATATCTGATTTTTTTTCACATAAATCTTCCTTCTTTCTCATTTAGGCCCCAGGCCTCTATTCCATTCATTCAGGCCTATATTCCATTCATTCACTCAAGATAACAACCTTTTGTTTGTCATGTTTACTTTAGAATATACAGTCACATGAAATCTCCAACAGATTTATTGTTTTTTTTTCCTACAAATCTGATGTCAATATGGTTGCTTGACTAGCCTGTGACGAAACCAGAGATAGGAAAAATTTTCCTCACTACTCCTACAGGTTTAGCAGAGTTTGTTTTTGTTTTTTTTTTTTTTTTTTGTTTGTTTGTAGCTAGTTAATAATATAGAGATAAGGGATGTCAGACTACTATATTATATTGGAATACAGAGGACAGTGACATGAGTGAGGTAGTCTTCTTTCAGTTGTGGATAATTTTATATAACTTTATGTGATGATAGAGATTAATTAAGATAGAAAGTGCTAAAGACACTGATTTAAAATGAATGAAAGGAAATGTATATAAATGCTGATTGATTATTTGATGGGTACAATTCACAGTTATTTATTGAAGGGGAAGCTTCGAAAAATTAAGATAGTAGCAAATAGAATGTATTTTACAGAAGAAATTTGGGACACCCTGCATTTAAAAAAAAAAAAACTCAAAGCATACATGAAAATATATCATTGAGAAGAGAGATGTTTTAGAAATTTAGTTTAAGGTTAAATATTCAGAGATAAAAAGAACTGAGGAGAAAACTATAATGGTTATTTCATTAAGAATGGACTTTTTTCCCTTCAGAACATAAAATGGTTGTAATTTTTACTTCATCTTATTGCTAGTGCTTCAGTTCTCACTAATTTCATTGCTAAAATGAGGTATTTTTAAATTATTTAACTATTTGCTTGCACATTCAATATTCAAACAGCAGCATAAGGTTCGTCATTTCTTTATTAGATAAATTTGTATTACAAAGATACTTTGGATTATAAAGATTCTGGATTGTAAAAAAAATGATGACTTCAAAAAAGAAGGTTCAAAATGGATTTGCTTATGCCAAGTTGCAATAAGAATTAATACCCAAACTAATTGCAGTTTCAGTCTCTCTCAAAGTTAGAAATCTAAACAAAACTGGAGTTTCCTGAACAGCAGTAGAGAGGTAATCTTCATGATGAAACCATAAGGAAAATGGCTTTGCTTGAAATAATCTTTATTTTTCTTTTAATAATGCCTATGCCTATCTTCCTTATGACTGCAAATATCACCCATGTTATAAAATTACTTCCAAACTTTGCTTTTTTATTCAGGAATGATTTAATAATCAATTAGATCTTTAAAATAAATGTATATGGAATTTATGTTGCTTAACACCAGTGAAAATAAAATCTATAAATATTTTTCATCAGTACACAGTTTTGCTATCTCCAAGTAAATAAAAAGCACACATATAAATATTGGACTATATAAAAATTGTCTCAAAATGTACAGAAGACATATAAATATAGAATTCTAATTATTTTTTTTTTCTGTATGCACCAATGGTGACAATTTCTATTAGATTGACTTACATGGCTAACTACCTATAAATATAATTGTGAAGTTAAACTTTTAAAGTTCAATTGATATACTACTCTGCCATAATATTCTGTAAGCTACAAAGAAATTATACCTAGGTATATATGTTTTTCACAAAATTAAAACCTAAAGAGAAAGTTTGCCAAAATAAATTTACTGGAAATCTAACTAACTGTCAAATTGTATGAAGTTTGGCATAATGCATATACAAGTTGTTTTTTGTGTATTTTTTAATTTTTTTAAATTTTTTGTGGGAAGAAAACAAATTACATAGATAGGTATACATATTAATACCATAATCACAAAATTATAACCATTTACTGATTTGACATTTAAAAGTTTTATATACAATTCGTATTGATTATGAAATATGCACAAAGTACACTATTGAAGATATCACTTAAATGGAATCCTGATTTTTCAAAACATATGCTCTTAAAAATGAAGAAAAAAGCGGATCAAATCAATCTGATTTCAGATGATAAAAAATCGACTCTTAAGACAATTAAGTGAGTTGGCAAAAGGCACCCAGTTAAGAACTTCACTGTCTGAACAAGAACTCGGTTTCATCATATTCCTCAGGGGCAGGGATAAGAAAATGACAACAGCAGATAAAAAGGAAGAAAGTTCTAAGACTAAGTTACCAAATATAATGTATAGGTATTTTTTCTATATACTCTAAAAATATGTTGTTTATTAACAAAAAAAAAATCAATGTATAAATACCTAATTAACCTTAAGTGAGAAATGACTAAAATCCTGGCATACACTATTAAATAAAACATAGAATAGTTAATGTTGGCTTTAATAAAATACTCCCAGTTTCATTAGTGTAATACAGTTTATTTTTTAATTTTTTTTTCAAAATTTATTTGTTTATTTTTCATGTGTATATATATTTATATGTATATATATATATATATATATATAATTCATATCACTTTCTACCCCAGGGTTGTCCCACCACCTTATCATCCATGAAACATCTTAATCTTGTGTGCCCTCTCCCTCCCCTGTTTTCACTCTCCTCCCCTCTTTTAATCTATGCTTCAGTTATAAAAAATGAAGTTTGATTTCATTGTACAGATATGGCCATACATTTTTACATGGAACAGCATGAAATTAACCTTAATCTAATCTTTTTTTATCAACTTTAAATAACCTAGAAATTCTTCTTCTGGAATTATTTTTTAAATAAATTTCATTAGTTACATTTTGGAGTGATGTAATTACAACACCTATTAAAAGAGAAAGAGACACAATAGACTTAAAACAGAGTGAAAACATGCCAGGAGATGACACCAAAATTTCAACCTCTCCCAGGAGTGTAATATGAATCAGTAATGATCAAAAACAGATATTTGCCTGATTGAAACCTCTCTTACCCTAGCAGACAATGGTCTTGCATGAAACATCCTTTTGCTAAATAATTTCTTTGTTCCATAATTTTTCTGACTACAAACACTTTCCATATTTTCCAACCCCCTCCCCACTAGGGCCACTTAACAGTTGGATGGAAATTGATTGACCTATGAGCTGAAGAGTAAAGTCAATTAGATTTCTCAAAGCTGTGCTAAAGTTTAACACAAGAGCAAAATTCTTTGCCATATTTAATTTTTTCAAGTAACATCATATATAAATATAGCTGGAAGCAGAATTTGTCTCCTAAAAGTATGCATATTTTGGCATAAAGATCATTTTTAAGAAACCAGAAACATGAGACTCTCTAAAAAGTGAATCTAATTTACTCTCAAACAAGGAATGTTTATATTGTCAAGGAGAATCTTCCCATTCTTTGTTAGAAAGAAGAGGATGAGTAAACATTAGAAAATTCTTACCATTAGAAAAGACAGAGAATTAAATCTGAATGATAACCATATTCTCACTTACCATGACTTGCCTGGTAACGTTCAATTACTTTCACCCCAATATCTTCTTTTATCTTTAGTTGCAGATGTTATTTAAGGTGGTGGCTTTGGCCATTTCTTAATATTAATCAGCATTTCTACATCTCTCCCAGGGTACAGGAGGTATATTGTTATTAAACTTCTTGTTTTTTTTTCCTCCTGTCTTTTAAAACAGGAATTGTTTCAGCTAACAAACCAGAAAAGTGATTTTTCTCCTCAACAAATGTCTTTGTTTCATCATGAAAGCTTTAACTAAATCACAGCAATTATACTGACTTGAGACATTGGTTCCACTTATTTAATATTTTGTTAATAATGTTGATGATTACTACACTGTATAAAATTGTAATAATTAAATTATAAAATCATCATTTCTCCCCATTGAAAACTAAACATTTTCGAAGACATCAGTTACTACTAAGTTCACACACCAAATCCATTATTGTTTTGCCATGAAGCAGCCTGACTTAATGGGGACAGGTGGGATGGAGAAGGATATATAAATGCAGATAGAAAAAAAATAAAGGAGAGATACATTATACATAGATGAAAGATATATGTGGAGAGTATTCGTGGTCCTTCGTTAGAGTTATTAGTCATTATCTTTACCTCCTGTTGGATTAAATGTAACATTTTGAGTTTTGTCATCTCCTGCTTCGGATCTGCCAACCCCCTTTCCTATGGTTTCCACTGGAAGATGACAGACTTATGGCAAGCTTTCAAGTTTCAACCACCCTGCTTTTGGTTAAGTCTGTTTTGCTGGGCACAATAAGATGGGTAATTTTTTAGTCTTTTTAGATTGCTATTTGGAATATTTTCTTATTTCTATGCACATCAAGTAAAGATCTCACATACCAAGAATCTGCTTTCTTTGCTTTTAAGTGCATAGATGGCCAAACTTTTTTAGAACATGATTTTTAATACTTTCAGATCCTTTCTGTTGTTTGGTTACATTATTCCTCATGCTGCTTCATGTGGATGTCATAAAGGGAATATAGGTTAACACAAATCCAACATTTACCTACATACCAAGTTAGTTATATGAAATATTCAGAAATCAATAGATGAGCTAAGGGATTGAGATGACAAAATTTCTTTTTTTGCATCAATACTTATGCTATGCTACAATGTAGGCTCCTTTTGGGATCATTTGGGTTTGTCTATTGGTCTGTGCTTATCTATGAATGAACTATGCAGGTCCATAATAGTGCTGAGTCCATAATCTTTGTCCCATCATCATTCCTCTGACATCATCAATTAATCCAGTTTCTCAGTATCTACTAAATCAATTTACCTATTTCTATTCCCAATTTGTCATTTATTTCAGGCACCATTTCTTTTGCCAAGGATCTTGCAATAGGTTGCAACTTACTTTCGTGACTCTAGCCTATGTCATTTAATCTGTTCTTTTCAGTTCTACGTGATTCGTGAGCCCTTCCATCTACAGACACCATCATACTGCTCTCCTGCCAGACTCTTCACATGGTTACTTTCCAAAGTTGAGTCCCACTGGGTGCAATTCTAACTTTTCAATGTAGTCTTATCTCTCAAAGTGTATGCACCCAGATACTGTAGCACATTCATCCAAAAAATATGCAATTTTTCAAAGTACTTTGCAACACAGATATGTCCATATAAGGGGCAGGCTGCAGGTTCCCTGTTCCACATAGTGAAGAGTGGTGCTGAATGGCCAGGTCAAACTATAGAAGATATGTAGGCTGAAGGAAGAGAGACCTTGGATAACACACAGGAAGAAGAGAGACAGAGAGAAAGAATGTTGAGAAGAGACCTGTTTATTTCTTTGTTTTGAACTTGCAGTAGGAACTTGGAAAACTTGGAGGAGACATTTAAAGGGAGACATGTAGCGATATTTGGGAGGGGACACATGGGTAAGAGACATGTGTGGAATCTGATACTAGCAGCTTTTACCTTGATTTGTACTTTAATTTTGCTCCTTTAATCCAAGACTTGCCTTTTTCCTAAGGTTTTTTGACTTAAACATATGGCAATTTAAGTGATCAACAGCCTTGCTGTAAACCAACCTTGTTTGGATGGACATTTATCAATGAAGGATGCAAAATTTTGAAAGTATATCCTTTCTCTTCTTCCCTGATTATGCACAATCATTCCATTAAAATCTTTCACACTAAGAGTATAATGCATTTTTATGTGACAGATGGCAAAATCCCTTTAAAGTTTGCAAGTTTAGGGATTCATGCTGCAACCCCCACCCTAGTCCGCTGGCTAACATTCTGAAAACTGCTAGCTTGAAATTAGTTTATATACTTAGAAACTATAAATCTTGGACACCAAAGTTATTCTTGATAGAAGAATCTCCTAGTTTTAAATTGATCATTCCAAATATGTGCTAATGCTAGAGAAAGGCAATGTAAGATTGTCTCCTCCCCTCCCTTCCAAAGAAAGCCCTCAAAGGATACAAAGGCTAGGCTCCCATTGCTAATATATTTTTTTTTTTATCTGAAAAGACTAACTTATTTCTTCAGGCAAAGCACATTTCTGCATGCAAAAGAGAATCTGCAAATATGGTTTGTAATGTAGCCAACCAGACCAAAAGGTGGGTGTCCCAGAAAACTAGAAGTTCTATGTTTAACTTTATGCCAAATTTTGATAAGAAAAAATGATTTCAGTTTTTAAAGGAGCTGACACTAAACCCATATTTAACATAAGAAAATGAGCATATGCCTAGTTTCATGAAGTACATTAAGTCATTTGAATAAGTAGTATTTTATTCCAGACACTGTCATTTCATCTCTTTCCATCTAGGGATATCTTACAAGCAATTTTAAAATAATTGGAAAATTAAATCCTCATCGATGGTGTCATTTTCTTTTTATGCTGTCTCCAAAAGATTTTTTCTAGCAGTTCCACTAATATAACTGCTGTTGCAAATAAAGAAAGACGAACAAATTGCATATTTATAAAATTAAATGGTAACATATTGTGTTGCTTGGGATCAGAGTCAAGTCTAGAGGCAAAATAGAAATAACAGATGCTATATAAATTCAGAGTTATAAAGTGTGTTATTCTGGAAGCCATTCTCACAGAATTAGCACAATATGCTCTACCTGAGAAAAGACTAGGATATTAAAAAAAGGACAGATTGGAGAAAAAAAATGTTATTGACATAAATGGAGAAAGAACAGGATTTTAATCTTGCTTTGCTAATCATTTTTGTAAAATAAATTGTATACTAAATGGAATTCTTATTAACATTTCAAAGATAAATTAACATTTTATTTCAATATGAACTCCTTGAATTTTTTATTATAAAAGTAACATTGTGCTTTAGTGACTTTCTCAAATAATTGCTTACCCTAAAGCTATTCAGGGAGGTGAAACTTTGTTATTAGTTCATTAGTGGTGAAGCTTCTCTAGTTTTGGGAACAGATGTATTATACTTGTTGAAAATTAAAGGTGCATATATAATGTTCTTAATAAATAACGCAATGTAATATCTGCATGCCATACCTAATTAATCACCTAGCGAGTATGATACATTATATAATTTAAGTATTTGAGTTTGTTGGAGTCCTGACTAGGCCTGCTGTAAAAAAGAATGGAGGAAACCAGACATATTTGTGTGGAATAGAGAAGAATGGGAGACTCATGGGGAAGCTGCCTGATCATCGGTCTTGCTAACATCAGCAGTTTTGACAGACAGCATCATCAAAGATGATGACAACCATTATCTTAATCATCTGGTGAATTCAGCTTATATGTTACACTTTGACTCTCATTCTGTTCTAGGTCTCCAGGACTTGTCTAATTCCTTGCTTGTGGTTTCCTACTAGAAGCTAGGTTGAATTAGTCTACTAGAGACTTTACAACTTCAGGTCCTGTCAGATCGTCTGTGTTTTTTCATGAGGGAATGGATGATTTTGGGTTGTTATCAAGTCTGCTATTTGAAAATCTCTCTTTTCATTCTCTCTTCATGTACTGTGAATTTTTCATCCATTAAAAATAGATTATCTTGCCTTTGATGTGTGCAAGTAGCTGAACCTTTAGAATGAGAAACATGTTCTTTCCCTTAACAGTTTGGGGGGTCTCTATTCACCCACCCAAAGACACACCAGTTACACTTGGGTTTAGAATAGTGCCACTGTCTCTACCAAAGATTTTTGACTTGTAGTGATTTGATTCCTACAGGTGTCTATGGGCTGAGTGTTGGTGCCTCCCCACAATTTATATGTTGAAGCACTAATTCCAATGTGATGACAGTTGGAGGTGATGTCTTTAATAAGCAATTACGGTTATCAGGTAGTGTACTCCTTTTGCACCTCTTATAATGGCATGGGATTTGTATTTTTATAAGTGACACCAAGCATCTGTCTAGTGAACTTTCATCAGGTACCAGTGTTGGCACAATGATCTTGTATTTCCCAGACTCCAGAGCCATAAAAAACGTTTGTTCATTATGTAAACATTCAGTCCATGATATTTATGTTATAATAGCCTGAACTAAGATGGTTTGTGTGAAATTATATCTGGGAAGTATTCACTAGTGG
>PVHY01009989.1:36990-53927 GCA_004024945.1 Uropsilus gracilis
CCTTTATTTCTCACTATCTTCTTTGGCCATTCCGTGCACCTTTGGCTTGCACCCCTGTTTCTTGTTTCCTGGTGGCTACTCTTTCTATTGTTTTCTGCCTCTTTTTTGCTGCTTCCTTCCATGATGTTTTGGGTCTTTAGCTTTGGGGACTGGATTTCCAGTCTTGTGTTTTGGTAGAGCTGCTCCTTCATAGGGACAGTCTTTGGCTGATGTTGGGTCTCCAAGTCTTCTTTTTAGGAGCTTTGCTGTTAGGCCACTGCCATTTATTTATTTATTTGTTTGTTTGTTTGTTTGTTTTTTGAGACTAGGTCTTGCTATTTTTGCCCATGGGACCCCAGGCTCCAGTTGCCCAGGGTACCATAGACTCAAGTGATCCCCAGCATCCGTTTCCCAGGTAGCTGGGATTACAGGCGTGTGCCACCACACCCAATTATGTTTTTTTTTTTGGAACTAGGTCTCGTGCCCCGGGCGGGACTCGATCAGTGATCACCAGCCCCAGCCACTTCATAGGCTGAAGCTTACAGGCACGTGCCACCGTGCCTGGCTACCACTGCCACTCTGCAGGCATCCGTCCGTTGGCAGAAGGAGTGTGCTGTTCTTTGTTGACTGCATCTCTGTGCCAGGTTTATGGTCGTAGCTCCCCAGTGGTTGGTAAGTAAAACTCTCTCATGTTTGTTCTCACAGTTCATTGCTCTATGAACTTGCCTTGCTCTTTTTGAGTCCTGCTTTAGAGGCATGTATTTTTAGAGTCTTTCTTGGTGTCCCTTGTCTCTTCTGTTTCTTTGGTTGAAATTTTGTCTGGATGTACTTATTGCTGGTGTGGGTGGCTCAGCAGAGTGGAGGCTAACCAAGAGGGGTCTGTGGCGAATCACACACCCCACCCCCGCACACCGCACTCTGCTCCTCAGCAGGCCTCAGGTGTGCGGTGCCCCCATCCTGGCCACACTGGCACGTCCCAGAAGTGGCTCCCGGCCACTCCCCCTCCCCACCACACGGTTAGGGGTGAGGTCTGGTCCCGTGCAGGTGCAGTGGCGGTGGATGTCTGAGCCACCACCGGCATGAGTCAAGAATGGCCCACGCAACCCTTGAGCGCGAGCGATTCGCCTCACCCACCCTCCAGAGGCAGATGAAGTTGGCTCGCCCGAGGGCTGCGGTCCCCGCCTCATGGCGGGGTCGTGGGGGCACAGGGAGAGTTGAGATTCCCCCCCGTGTGGTATCCACACACCGGCCGCCCTGGCGGGTCACATACATACATACATACATACATACATACATACATACATACATACATACATACATACATACATACATACATATTAATTTACTTTTGGCTTAAAATTACTTTTTAGGTCAGGATAATTTGTGTTAGCTGCACTGTGCTGGAGGTTATTATCCTCCATGTCATTTTAAGTAATCACTCAGTAAACTATAGTCTATTGGGAACTTCAATAATCTGAAACATAAAACGCCATTTTGATCATCCATGACTACGCTACTACAGAAGATGTTGATAATCATAAGTAAAAACATCTTTTATCATTGCATATTTAAATTCTCATGAAAGCATAGCGATATTTTTTAGAATCTATACCGGTAAATCAAAAGGTATGACAATTTGGACATACTAGCTAGTAAAGGAGTTTGATGGAAATATAATAACCTATCAGTGGCATATATGTGTTTTGTAATAGTTTTTTGAACAAAAGCAGAAGTTACATTGAAGGCTGTGACTTCAATACATTAGTGCAACCCAGAGCTTGCCCTCTTAACTAACTAAATAGATCCTGAACTTAAATAAAAGGACTATTTACCACTCTAAATTCAAACAACTACTCTTGAAATATAAAAAAAGAAGAAACAGGTCTTGTTACAAGACAAGTTTTATTTGCAAAATGTCAACATTACAAAAGGCAAAAATCTATATCAGTACAACTTAGAGTGAATATTCTTGGTTATATTCCAATTACATTAACAACCTTAGAGAACTCAACACTAAAGATTTTAATTTGAAATTCTAATTAGATAAAGATGGAGTCTTTTCTTAATATTTTATGAGTGGAGGTACCATGTTTCCACCTCCTCTTACATCCAGCCACCTTGATCTAACCACTGGTAACTATGTATAAAGCTGGGTGGTCAGGTAAAGTTATTTAATATGGAAGGTAGGTGGTCTTGTTTATGTTGCCAAGTATATCCAGATCTTGCCCTGTAACATCAACATATACTTGAATTGAAACATTTTTGAGCCAGAATGTCCTTCTATCAAGAATATTTACATTCTTGATACAATGCTACAATGTTTCTGGATATCTAAACTAAAATACATGTTGGTCAGAATAATTCTTGCTGAATATCTGTTTAGTTGCTTCCCAAATTTGCATTCCTACTTTCATTATCTAATAAAATATTTGTCTCACTACTCTTAAGATTTTATCTCCTAGTTAACATTGTGACCATATTTAAAGTCTCACAGTTTCAGAAAGAACACTACTGCACTACAGAAACAATGTTTTCCTAAACAAAATAGATATTTCTGGACTATAACTCACTTAGAATAAACTGATATTTATCAATACAATCATACACATTGAGTTGTTATTTTAAAAATGAAAATTTGGCAATCTTATTTTGACCTCTAATGCTTATTAAAAATGATTTAAAATTTGCAATTTTGATTGGAAAACATTTCTTTGCATTTTTATTATTAAGAAATAATCTCCAAGAGAGTTTCATTCAGAGTTATAATAGACTATTCAGTAATACAATAATATTGAAAAAAGGAGGTGGGCTTAAGTATCAATCATTCACATGAACAGATGCTATAGTCTAGAGATAACACAAATGTCAGTTCAAGAGACAAATATTGATATCTCAATTAAATTGTAAATTGCCCTGAAAATTAACACATGACCCAATAAAATGATACTTCTCCAAACTTATTATGAGTATCTAAGCATAAGTAGATAGTGTATCCCACTGATGTCCCTGCAGAAATGCAGGGCATTTTATATTACTGTGACTGCAAAACTATAATAAGAATACAAACCTCCCACTAGGAAAATATTCAACATTATACATTTCTAATAACCAGTATCAAGACTGCATATACTATTTCAAAAATGTTTTCATTATGTAGCAAACACATTTAAACATATTTATAGCAGAATTATTGAATAAAGTATAAATACATAATAAAAATATCCTTAATATTAATAAACTTCAAGAAGATGTTTTCTACTGAATTCCTAAATACAGCAAAAATGAATTTTCAATGGTATATGTTATAGCATATAATTGATATTTATGAATAAGTTAAATGTGGACAAATATATTGAAAACACAAATATCAATTTTATAGTAAAGTCACAAAACTTAATTTTATATTAAAGTTACAAAACTTAATTCTACATGTAAAAACATGTAGAATGATAAAGGCACTACTTCTTTAAGCTCCAGATAGTATAAAGTATTGATATGAACTCATCAGTACTTCTCTCAGAAGACTTAAAGAAATGGATAAGAATTAAATATAACCTTAAAGAACAAGAGATTTGGGATTTAAGGATGTCAACAAAATTAAGGGAGAGAGGAAAATAATGACATGTGTTTAGTTGACTGATAAGAACTGAAATAGTTACAACTGCTGGGAAAATATCAACATGAAACAACACAACCGTACCTTAATTTCTCTGATAGTTTTCTGGAACAGAAAGCATTAAGTACTTCAGCAGGTAATACAGGTGAGGTTGAATTTTTTTTTAATAGGTTGACCTGAAATATTTTAAAATATGTGTATACTAAATTGTCTTTCATAGTGTACAGTCAATTAACTTCATATTATAGCCTCTATCTATAGACATTGAAAACAAGTTACACATGGTGGATGAGAGTAAAAAAACTAATGAAAAAGTAGACACAGTACAAGGTAGCAAAATGAGCCACTTCAAGATGTGAATATAGGAGTTCACTACATGCCTGTCAAAATATTGTTTTTATTACAGAGAGGGATTTCCATGTTCCCTGCCACTCCTAAAGAAGGGTGAAGCTGAGGGTCAAGAAGACTCAACAACATCGAGAGGACAAACTGAGAAGACTTGGGAAAGCTTTTGGAGATAAAAGGAGAACAAAAGGAGTACAGACATGGAACAAGAAATATGTATTTACTTTTCAGCTTTGGACTTTCACCAAGGATTTGGGGGCCATGGAAGAAAAAATATGGTGTAGAGGCTTGTAGAGATACTTGGAAGAGACTCAGGGATGAGAAACTTGTGAAGAGGTTGACAATGGCAACTGTAATCTTGATTTGCACTTTTTTTTTCTTTTCAGTCTGGCCTTGCCTGTAAGGTTCTGATCCTTTCCTCTGGTTCCACAGTGGAAGATATCTTAAAGCAAGTTTTTGGACCTTACTGACTCAGATTTGGCCTACCCCATTGTCTAGAGATTTACTCATGAGGGGATGGATAACTCTGTGTTTTATTAAAACACTATTTTCATTTTTCCTCTTCTTTTTCTAGTCATAGTAATCCTATAGACTTTTTTCACATTAAGAAAATGCTTTTTCTTTCCATGGCAGGTGGCAGAATCCCTTAAGTGGCTACAATTCAGGGGCCTTGGGAGACCCTTCATTCTACACATTAACATTTTGTGTTGCAAAGACTTGAAAAGTAGCACATCCAGGCAGATACTTTCTCTGATATACCTTATCTAAGGAACGGTAGATGTTCAAAAGGAACTAAATTGTCATAAATCCCTCTCTGGGAATTTCTTCAACTAAGAGGGTTGGTTTATCTTTAGAGAAGAGATAAAAATTGGACATTATACAGAGAAAATTTTGAAAAAATAAAACACACTTTGTATCTACTTCAATACCTCATTCTGCCTCCTCTTTCCCTATTATGATGATAAAGTCTCAATTATAAGCCACCTTCTAGAGTTACTCTATTCTAGGTTTATTCATATATACATGAGATACACATATTTTACATTTATTCATATTCTCTAATTAACCTGACATTTATTACAGGTATTGCAGCTAATAATTCAGATGGATAAAAGGGAAAATTATTTATCCTCCCATACAGTGGACTTTGATGACAGAAATTTAAGAGTCTACTACACTGAGATTAAAACAGGAAGTTAAATTGTTAGTCATGAATCAGAGGTGAAATTAAAAAAGAAAAAAAAATAAATAGCCAGCTTAAAGTAACATAGCTAGTTTGTAGGAAACCTAAATATGTTTCTTCTGGAAAATTATGTTTTCATTTTTCATATGAGTCAAAAAGTGTCAACCAAGAATACTCTACCCCGCAAAACTGTCCTTCCTTTATGAGCAAAAATTAGAATCTTCTCAGAGAATCAAAGCCTCCAGAAATATGTAACCACTAACTCCCAACCCCAAGAACTCCTGCAAGAAGTCCTAAGATCGAAACCCTCAGAAGAATAATAGGAATGAATAATAAAAAGGAAAGAAAGAAGAAACTAAAATGGACCCCTAAATGACCACCAGGAACCCATTGTTAGACCTCAAACATCAATAATTACTGTAAATGTCAATGGGCTAAACTCATTAATCAAAAGACATAGAGTTGCAGATTGGGTTAAAAGACAGAATCCAACATTCTGCCTCCAAGAAACACATTTGGTCTCAAAAGACAAGCATAGATTGAAGGTAAAAGGATGGAAAACAATTCTACAAGTGAATGCCCCCCCCACCAAAAAAAAAAAAAAAAGGCAGGGGTAGCCATTCTCATAGCAGACAAAGCAGATTAAAAAAAAAAAAAAGTAACAAAGGATAAAGAAGGTCACTACCTAATGGTTCAAGGGTCAAACAACCAAAAAGACATAACAATTATCAAGATATACTCACCAAATGAGGGTGCAACAAAATTCATAGACACCTAATAAGAGAACTGAAAACAAATATAGATGAAAACACATATGTAGTAGGAGACTTCAACACCCATTCTCAATAAAGAACAGATCAAAACAACAAAAGCTACACAAGGACACAAAAGCCTTAAAAGAAGACCTAGTAAAAATGGATCTAATAGGTATCTACATGACACCACACCCACAAGGAAAAGAATACAATTCTTCTCAAATGCACATGAATCATTCTCTAAAATTGACCACATACTAGGCTACAAGGTAAACATAAATTAATACACAAAGATTAAAATAATACCAACTTTTTTTCAGATCATAAGTATATCAAACTATAAATCAATAATGAAAAGAAAGCAAGAAGAACATCAAACAATTGGAGGCTGATCAACAAGCTACTAAATGAAGAACGGGTAATTGAAAACATTAAAGATGAAATTAAAACTTATTTCAAAACAAATGACAAAGAAGATACAACATTCCAAAATGTCTGGGACTCAGCAAAAGCATTCTTAAGAAGAAGGTTCATAGCAAATCAGGCCCATATCGAAAACCAAGAAACTAACCAAAAAAACAACCTAATCTACCAACTTGAAAAATTAGGAAAAGAGCAACAAAAAACCCCAAACCCAGCAGAAGACAAGAAATGAAAAAAATTTTTAAAAAAAGAATAAACAACCTAGAAGCTAAAAAAGATTATCCAGAAGATCAATAAACCAAAAGCTGGTTCTTTGAAAAAATAAATAAAATTGATAAGACCCTTGCAAAGCTCACAAAGGAAATAAGAGAGAAAATTCAAATAACAGAATCACAAATGAAAGAAAAAATTACAACAGATGGAAAAGAAATACAAAGGATAATAAGAGATTACTATGAACAACTATATGAAACTAAATAGAAACTGGATGAGATGGACAGATTCTTAGAAAGATACAACTCTCCCAAATTGAACAAGGATTATATAGAGAACTTAAATAAACTAATCACAAGCAGCAAAATTGAAGCAAGCAGTCATCAAAACTCTACCTAAAAACAAGAGCCCAGGACCTGATGGCTTTACAAATGAATTCTACCAGATATTCAAATATGAAATAATGCCTGCACTACTAAAACTTTTCCAGAAAATTGAGAAAGAAGAAAAGCTGCCAAACACATTCTATGAAGCAAACTTCACACTCATACCAAACCAAGTAAGGACAACTCCAAGAAAGAAAACTACAGACCAATTTTCCTAATGAACATGGATGCAAAAAAAATTTAAACCAAATCCTGGCAAATTGAATCGATCGATGTATAAAAAGCATTATTTACCATGACCAAGTGGGATATATCACAGGGGCACAAGGATGGTTCAACATCTGGAAATCAATTGACATAATACACCACATCAACAAATAGGAAAACAAAAAACACATGATATTATGATTCTCTATATAGATAACCCCAAAAATCCACAGAAAAACTGCTTGAAATAATGAACCATTTCAGTAAGGTACCTGTATACAAAATCATCACACAGAAGTTGGTAGCTTTACTATACACAAAAAGTCAAATAGAAGAAGAAATCAGAAAAACCATCCCATTTACCATTGCGCGCACACACACACACGAAAAAAAAAATCAAATAGCTGGGAATAAACCTAACAAAACACATGAAGAAGTATACAAAGAAATTTTTAGAACATTGATATAAGAGGTAAAGAAGACATGAGGAAATGGAAAGATATTCCCTGTTCATGGGTTGGAAGAATTAATGTGAACAAAATGGCCTTCCTACCAAAAGCAATCTACAGATTCAATGCAATTCCAATAAAAATCCCAATGACATTTTTTAAAGAGATAGAACAAAAATGACTGAAATTCATATGGAATAACAAAAGACTTTGAATATCAAAAAGTATCCTGACCAGAAAAAAAGAGAACAGAGGTATTACAAGTCCAAACTTCAAACTATATTACAATGGAACAGAATTGAGTGCCCGGAAATAAAAGCACACGCATATAGTCAACTAATCTTTGACAAAGGAGTGAAAAACATACATTGGATAAAAGATAGCCTCTTCAATAAATGGTGCTGGGAAAATAGGACTAAGACATGCAACAAAATGGACCAAGACAGCTCCCTCACACTATGTACAAAAATCAATTCAAAATGGGTAAAATACTTAGATGTCAGACCTGAAACCATAACATACATATAGGAAAACCTGGGCAAAATGCTCCATGAATTACAATTCAGAAATCCTTTTCTGGAAACATCTACAGATGGTGAAAAAATGAAGGAAAACATAATGCGATGGGACTATATCAAACTAAAAAGCTTATGTACAGCAAAAGAGACAACAGAAAAAAAGAAAAGAAGCCCAATCGAATGGGAAAAAAAAATTTGCCCTCCACAAGAGTTTAATAAGGGTTTAATAATGAAGATCCATAAGGAACTCACACAACTTAACAAAAGCACAACAAGAAGCCCAATCAAAATTGGGGAGAAGAACTAAAAAGACACTTCTCCAAAGAGGAAATACAAATGACCATCAGGCACATGAAAAATTGCTCAACATCACTAGCAATAAAGGGAATGCAAATCAAAACCACAATGAGATACCACCTTATACCAGTAAGAATGGCCCACATCCAAAGAATGGACAACAAGTGCTGGCAAGGATGTGTAAAGAAGGGAACACTCTTACACTGCTGGTGGGAATGTAAACTGGTCCAACCTCTATGGGCAGCTGTCTGGAGGGCCCTCAAATTAATGAAAATGGAACTACCATTTGACCCAGCAATTGCTCTCTTGGGAATCTACCCAAAAGAGACCTCAATGTGAGTATAAAGGGACACCTGTGCTTGTATGTTTATTGCAGCACTATTTATAATTTCAAGGACTTGGAAGCAACCTAAATGTCCCAAAACAGATGACTGGATGAAAAAATGTGGTATACATACACAATGGAATATTACTCATCAATTAAAAATGACAAATTTGATGAATTTATGATAACATGGATGTACTTAGAAGAAATTATATTAGCAGAAACAAGTCAAAAAGAAAAAGACAGAAAGCAAATGGTTTCACTAATATATGGGATATAGGAAAAAAATAAAAGCCATGAGGAAAAGTTAAAACATACTAACCACCAACTTGAAGCATACAACTTCAGGTGTGTGTGGGGGGATGTTGGAGAGGGTGTAGGGGTGAATCCCTGGGATTACAAAGATGTGAAATTTATTTATAAATACATTTAAAATAATAATCATAATCATAATAATCATAATAATCATAATCATAAATCTAGTATGTAAACCAGGGAATAAAATGTGCTTCTGATCAGCAGGGGGCTGCATAAAGGAGTAAAATATGAATCACTAAGCAGGTGTCAGATCCAAAACTGATCAGCAGTTCTATTTTTCCCAGTTGTCAAAAGCATTCATGGTGGAGAGTCATTGTGGGAATGAAGGTATATTAATTAAAGACATTGGAAATCAAATACCGTAAGGAGAATCTAAATATAAATGATTGTGTGTCTTATAGCATAATACCTCAGATTCTTACAAGTGAGAAAACCTTTTATTTGCCCTGGTAAGGAGAGCATTAGCAGGTATTACCCACAGGCTATTATTTGGGTCAAATGAATTTATATGGGATGTGGGAAGAATGAGGCAGAAGTACTGTTAAAAAAAAAAAAAGAACAAGTTACATTGATGTGGAATTTTGAGCTTTTTAATTATTTTTTAGTAAGAAGACTATTTTAATCAAATCTTCCCATTGGCAGTAATAAATGATTTTTTTGGAAGCTATTGTCGACTCTGTATCAATAATTTATACTTTCCAGTGTTCTGTGGCTTTGTATTTTAAATTTCCAGATGACATGAAAACTGAGAGTCTTGATAGGATCACAGTTTATTAGAGGAGGAAGAATTTCACAAAAAAAATTCAATGATTACCAAAAAATGATATAATCACTGGGAAATTGATACAAACAAATAGATCAAACAGAAAATAGGAAGAAAGAAATATTGCCACTATTTTTTTCCACTTTGATTCTTTTCTACTATTTGTTTTCTGAAAGATAATCTTTTAATTTAAACAAACAAACATGGAGAGTGGAGTAAACTATCATTTTAGGTTTTGTTTTATGCTATATACTATAAAATATTTTCAGTTTAACATTCATCCCATCAAATAAATATTATGTATCTGTTTTGACAGATGAAGAAATTGGCATTCATTTTTTCAATGATGTAGCTAGCACATAGTAGAGTTGATATAAATAGATAAACTTGAGTCTGACTCATTTGTAAAACCTATACTCTTTCTGACAGACTGAAGTGTCAGATGACTTTCCTTATAATCTAAAACTATTTTTTTATGTTTTCTACAATTCTCAGAAGTGTTACATATCTCATGCAATCCATAATTTCAATTTTGCTTTTACAACGGACATTTGTGACAAAATGTGACATTTGTGTATATATGAAAAAAGATATGTATGTATATAAATATAGTATAAAGATTATATATAAATATATATATGCTATATATGTTATGTATGCCATGTATGTATATATGATGCTATATGTGCATCATTGATTTTATATATATTATATATATTATATATATATATTATATATATGTAAAGCATTGATTCTTTAAAGCACACAGAGAGAGGTAGAGAGAGAGACACTTCTACCACGAGAAGAGGGCGGAATAGGTGGTGGTTTTGCAAATTGACTGTTTAACAGTACCTGTGTAGAGAGGCACTAAAGTGTCCTTTTTGGAGCATAAGCAAGGAGATTGCTATTCCGTCTATACTCTTAAGAGACTCACTCAAACACATAATAATGCTTTTCAACCTTTAATGCATTCATAATGGAATTCCCCTGTAGAGTGCTTTCACTTGCCTCGATAGAAGTACCTGCAGCCTCGATACACACACTGGTGTTTTTTTATTTAATACACTTCTCGTGAATTGGAAGACTCTTCAGAAAGCTGGAACACCTCAAATGTAAATATGCAAGCAGCAGTAAGGAGCAGAAGGGGGACTGGGCACAAATCAGATGCTTTACAATCATGACTTGAGATAAGAAATTGTGAAATAAAATCAATTCCAGCTTCTCAGATGGGGAAAAGAGAGTTTCTTTTAATCTTGGGATAAATTCAAGATCAATAGAAATTATAATAGGCTCATAATTAAAAACTTCATGACAAGGTAGGGAATTAGAAAAATTAAAAGTCTAAACCTCTAGAGCTTTTAAAAACTTTCTATAAAACACTGCACAGTAAAAATATTTCATGATAGTAAAGATGAATGTATTAATCTAGTGATCTCTGGCCAAACTTCCTAGATAAATATGAAGAGTTGGGTCATAGTGAGTGAGATTTGTGTGAAGAGAACTATCATAGTAACTTGATGAAGGTAAAACTATTAAGGGGTTGTGAGATTCTATAATACAACATATTTTTTTATTTGCCTTGTAAATTTTATTTAAAATATATGTTTTGGGGTTTACATATGTCAAGATTTTCTTTGTAGCCTGGGAAATTAAATGGCCACATTAAACAAAAGTGTATATACAGAAGTGTAACTCCTATGTCAAATCACTGAATGGCTTTTCCTTTCATAAGCAGTATATTGAATTGACAAAGGTGTATATTTTAAAAAAAATAATAAATATAATTTACTTATAGATATCTAAGTTCTGGGGAAAATATAAAGGCATATTGCTTATATATATATATATTTATATCTTACTTGGGGAAATTTATATTGACTCCTTTTGTGTTAAGGAGGAAATGGACAAAAAAATAGTACTTGCTTTTTCATCTTTCAATAAGCTAGAAGTTTAAAAGGACAAAATAGGCTGCCCCCAAATATGCCACTTTGGCAGGTAGATTATTTTGAGTTGAAGGCAATGGGGACCCAGTAGATTCAGAAATCTTTGTTTAACCTCTTCATTAACTACTGAAGTAATTTAGCAAGAGAGTTTGTTTTAGAAAGAGAGAGACACTTGAAACCAGATTGCATGGCTCATGCCATACAGCATCCAGTTGCTTAAACAATGGGGGGTGTGCTGGCTTTTAGGTACTCCTAAGTCTCCCTTCTTCACAGTGAGTAGAGTGAAGACTCACAAAAGTATGTCCCTTGTTGAAAATGCTTACTGTTGCATATGGAACTACTATAGAGTTATAATGTGATGTTTCAAATAGCTTTCAAAAATATTCTACTCAAAAATCATTTTCTAAAGTAAATCAAGTCCATATAATCGCAGTGAATCTTCAGACAAACCAGACAATTTTGAATATTTGGGTTTTATAATAGGTATTTTGCCTGATTTTACTCCAGTATTATAACAAGGTAATCCACAGAGGAAGGTAAAGTTCCATGTTCTCTGTCTGGAGCTGCCTGAGGAAGGTGGAACTGGGCAAGGAAGTAAAATGAGAGAAGACAGAAAGAAAATTGGGAGAAGGAAGGAAGGAGAATCAAGAGGACTGGAAGAGGTACATGGAACAGATAGATATGCGAAGAAGCTGTGCTTCCTTCTCAACTTTGTATTTGTACCTGGAACTTGGGATACAGGGGAGGAAACATTTGAGACAGAGACATGATTCAGAGAACCATGGGGAGTATATTTGTCTTGGTCCAGTTGATGGCAGAATCTATTCAGAGAAGGCAAGTTTGGAGTGTCAGGGTGCCCCTCACCCTTCCCTACATTAGAATATAACAGAATACAATTAAAGTTTTATTTTATTTTTTAAAATAAAAGCTATATTTTCTTGTCTCAGATGGATGAACATTATGAAATTCTGAAATATTTTGTATGGTTTTACAAATAAGTCAGCATTCCCATTTTATAATAGGAGTAATTTGAATAGAACTATAGAAAATATGAAAGTATGAATTCAATTAGATTTCAGATAAAACTTTTAATTAATGGAATATGATTTTGAACTAGTGTTAAATCAAGTTAATATCTTTAGATGCTTTGTTTTTAGGTAAGGTAAAGTTACTGAAATATATTTATCAAGCATAATTTTAATGTAAAGTCCCTTACATTTTTTGTATGTGACAGAGTAAATAAGTTGTTGAGCCAAGTTTGCAAATATCTCCATTTTTTAAATCTTTTAAAGTAATTTTAAAAGAATTTGCATGGTTGCAGGGTATAATGTTTTTATTACTTCTTAACTAACCTAGTATGTCACACAGACCTAACTGCCACTTCACTCTCTAAAGTAGAAGTCAGTGAATAAAAGTTAGACTGATATAAGAGATTGAAAATATATTTGGATCACTATAAGAAGATAAGAAAAAATGCTTATGCAAAGAAAGAAAATGTTCTTTTAAGGGGAATGTTATTTTATCGCATAATGTCCAATATTTTCAGAATGAGAGATAAAATCATGAATGATAGACTATGAATTAATATCAAAAGTTGTAGGTCTGTGAAAAGAAATTTTAATTACTATAGATTATAACCTTTCAAATAATGGACATGGGAAAAATTGAGTGGAATATGTTAAATTTTAGCAAGATTGAGGCAGTTTTGTTGGTTAGTCTATTAAGATTTAAAATATTGAAGAAATATATGAACCTTCTGGATAATATTTAACAATGCAAAATTACTTGTTTTCCATCTACTAAAATAAGTTCATCTTGGTGTATTCATTCAAATCATAAAAAGAAAAGAGGTTGTTCTTTAAATTTCATGTAATCTGCTGAAATAGCCAAGATTGTGTGGTTTATCAGAATAACTTCTTATGATTTGCAGTCAAACTGTTATTCCCTAAATTATTCCTTCGTTTTTGAAAGAGCCAAGATATATTAAAATTGTCATAATTTTTATATGCTTATGTAATATATAAGTTCTCTGGTAAACAAGTAGCATAGATATAACATTTTCCTTGTTCTTAAATATCAATGTTCTTTAATCAAATGAATAAAACTCCAAAAACTTTTGATGCTATCTTCCCAAGATTAGTTAATGAAATTTATTTAAGGACTATTTTCAGAGTACCTTGACTATTTGCTATTATCTTTATGATGTCTCCGATGATAACAGGAAACTCCCAGAATTTTTCTTCATTTTTTTTTCATACAGAAATGTAATACTGCTATAGATAAATTATATTTGTTTGATATGCTACACATTTATTTCAAAGAACAATAATAATATGAAAACTACAGAAACCTTGTCAATTGAAACTTTTAAGAGAAGTTTTAGTAGGTGAAACGTATATTTATAAATCTTTAGAGTATAGAAAATCAGTACTACATATATCCTACATATTTGAGAGACTAAACAGAGAGATGCTTTCCAGTTTTCTAGAGACTGTACATTTTAGAGGTCCATAACAGTATATCAAAATTTATAATTAATCATAGAGTATTTCATTATACTTAGTTATGAGATGTCTGCCCTCTATTAAATATACCAAAGCTTTGTCATTATGAAAAAATTAGGTTTGACATTTTTTATGCTTGCCAAAAAGAGCTGTCACAAGTTATAGTATAAAAATCATATTTTCAATAAAGTATTATATTTTGAAAAACTCAGGAGAAAGAACAAGAAAGAAAAATGTTGGAAATAGATTAAAATAACTAAGAGATAATTGTATTGTTGTATTTTGCATTAGACTTCTAAAGAGAATGAGCAGTTTAAGAGTGCAGCCAACATCTGGAATCATTTGGAAATACACTGGGGCCTTCCCCTTGGGTTTTGTGAATAGAAGTATAGCTGAGCATTCCTTAAACAACCCACTCTCCACTAGCTTCACTTTCTTTAGGCATAGGGTGATGAAATTATATACTTATTATTATATTCTATATGTTTAGTTCAATAACTGACATATAATAAATTAACTATGAAACTTATCCTATCCCTGAACATGTTTTAGAAGGTCAACATTACCCTGACCCCAAAACCAGACAAGCAGAAAATTATGCACCTGTCTCTATGATGAATATAGGTGTAAAAAGCCTTTAAAAGTAGAAAAGAGCATATCTTAAGAGAATCATATATCATAGGTGGGATTTATCCCAGGGATACAAGGGTAGTCTATATATACTTGCAAGAAAATCAATGACATTCACCAAATTGACAAAAGGAAAACTAACAAAAACATTAATTCAAAAGGAAACCTGAACTCTTATATTTATTGTGGCACTATTTGCAATAGCCAGGATATAGATACAGCCCAAATGCCCAAAACAGACAAATGAATCAAAAAGTTGTCATATATTTACACCGTAGAATATTATTTAGCAATCAAAAGGACAAGATCATGCAATATCGAGCTACACTGATGATGAACCTGAAAATAATTAATTATGATCACTTAAATTAGAAGAAAAAAAGATAAATACCAGATGATCTCACTTACATGTGGAAGATAAATAAATCAAACAATAGGAATAAAAATAGTAAAAGCTGACAAGCTGACTATCGAACTGAAACACCCAGCAAAGAGGAGAAGGAGGTGATAAGACAGGAGAGAGAGGAACATGAGAGAAAATGGTGATGGGTTATAGGTGATATTGTGATGAGAAGAATATGGGACAACAACAAAGTAAATAATATTAAATATAATTCTAAAGTCTAAAAGTAAAAACATATTTTAAAAGAAAACTAAAAGCCACATTATCAGATGATAAGAAAGAATTTAACAAAAATTTAATACCTACTTATGATAAAACACTAAAAATAATAAAATACATATATAAGAAACTGAAACCTACTATCAAACACAACAGTGAAAAAAAATACTTTCCCCTAAAGTCAGGAATAAAACAATGATGTCACTCTCCCAACTAATGTTCAACATAGTATTGTGTGGGAGCTGACCTAAAATGGGGGACCCATGGGGCGAAAGCACCCATGGGCAAAGCTCTCTGCCCCCGTGGGGGGGGGGTGTGTTGGGAGCTGATTTTTATAGGGCACCTTTATGGTACTCTCATAAAAATGAGAGAGTAAATCCTATTTACCTTGGTGGAGTTTCAGTGAAGGGATAACAAAGTAAAATAGATAATTGTTTTAGAATGCTTTTAAGAAAGTTATGTTGCTAGTTAAAATGTTTAAGTTTCAAAGCAAATCCTATTTACCTTGGTGGAGTCTCAGTAAAGGGATAACAAAGTAAAATAGATGATTGTTTTGAATTGCTTTTAAAAATGTTATGTTAGTTAAAATGTTTGTTACACCTAAGATAAATCTGCAATCTGTTGATATGTTAACTGCATATACTCATAGAATGCTGATGTAATCACCTAAAACACTATATATATCCACAAAAACCTCAAATAAATCGCAGCAGATTCATCACCCCTGAAGTGTGTGTCTGTTCGTCAATCGCTGACCCTGTGTCTTTCCTGCCCAGCTGAACTCTGGTTCCCTGGGGCCTACGCCCTTGCCCGGCCCGTCCATGGCAGTATTGTAGATCATAATAAGAGCAAGTGGGCAAGAAAGACGTTAACAAATGTCAAATTTGAAAAGTAAATTAATGCTATTATTGTTGCAGATAGCCTAAAGTTATAAATAAAAACAAAAAATCAAAATACTCCATCAAAAGAACTTCAAGAAATAATTAACTAATAGAGTGGCAGGCTACAAAATTATTACACAAAACCACAAATTTTCTATATATAAGCAGTAAGTTTGAGGAAAGAGATTTTTAAATAAATACATAGTAACGATACCATTTACAACCATGCCAAAAGTGATGAAATATCTGGGCATAAACTTAAACAAGAGGAATGATTATGCACTGAAAAAAATATGACAGTATCTAACAAAATATAAGAAGATTAAAGATTGGAAAGATAGCTATTCAGTAGGATGTTTTTCTGTTTTCATGAGTGTTTCTTCCACTGTGTGCATAGGCATCTTAATTTAATGTGGTCACTTTTTTTCCTTTCTTTTCTTTATGACCCTTAAAAAAAAGAAAGAGAGAGAGAGAAAGAAAGAAAGAAAGAAAGAAAGAAAGAAAGAAAGAAAGAAAGAAAGAAAGAAAGAAAGAAAGAAAGAAAGAAAGAAAGAAAGAAAGAAAGAAAGAAAGAAAGAAA
>PVHY01009990.1:0-53834 GCA_004024945.1 Uropsilus gracilis
AAAAAAAAAAAAAAAAAAAAAAAAAAAAAAAAAAAAAAAAAAAAAAAAAAAAAAAAAAAAAAAAAAAAAAAAAAAAAAAAAAAACAAGACGAGGAAGAAGACATTAAAAAAGACATCCCATTTACCATCACACCAAAAACAAAATACTTGGGAATAAACCTAACAAAGCATGTGAAAGATCTATACAAAGAACACTTTAAAAATCTGCTAAAAGAGATAGAAGAAGACATAAAGAAATGGAAAGACATTCTCTGCTCATGGATTGGAAGAATTGAAATCATCAAAATGGCCATCCTTCCAAAAGCAATCTACAGATTCAATGCAATTCCTATAAAAATTCCAAGGACATGTTTTTAAGAGATAGAAAAGCAATTATAGAAGTTCATATGGAATAACAAAAGATCTTGACTATCAAAAAGCCACCTGGTCAAAAAAAGAGAGAATGGAGGGCCAACTATCCCAGATCTCACATTAATACTACAAAGCCATAATAATTAAAACAGCAAGGTGCTGGTACAACAACAATCAGACCAATGGTACAGAAATGAGTCCTTGGAAATAAAACCACACATATATAGTAAACTAATATTTGACATAGGGGGGGAAACTTACATTGGAACAAAAATGGCCTCTTCAATAAATTGTGCTGGGAAAGTTGAACTAAGACCTGCAGAAAATGGACCAAGACAACATCCTTGTACAATAACCAATTCAAAATGGATAAAAGACTTAAATGTCAGACTTGAAACCATAACATACATAGAAAAAAACTTTGGAAAAACCCTCCATGAAGTAAAATTCAGAAAACCCTTTCTGTAAAAATCTACTGATGGTGAAAAATTGAAGGAAAACATAAATAGATGGGACTACATCAAACTAAAAAGCTTCTATAAAGCAAAAGAAATGACAGAAAAAACTAAAAGAAACCCAACTGAATGGGGAAAAAAATTGCCCTCCACAAGAGTGATAAGGCTTTAATAGTGAAGATCCACAAGGAACTCATACAATTAACCAAAAGCAAAACAAAAAGCCCAATTATAAAATGCGGAGAACTAAAAAGAAACTTCTCCAAAGAGGAAATACAAATGGCCAACAGGCGCATGAAAAATTGCTCAATGTCACTAGCAATAAGGGCAACGCAAATCAAAACCATAATGAGATTCCACCTTACACCAGTAAGAATGGCCCTCACACATAAAACGGACAACAAGTGCTGGTGAGGATGTGGAGAGAAGAGGACACTCACACTGCTGGTGGGAATGTAAACTGGTCCAACCTCTATGGAAAGCTATTAATGAAAATTAATGAAAATGGAACTACCATATGATCCAGCAGTTGCTCTCTTGGGAATTTACCCAAAGGAGAGTTCAATGTGGTTACAAAGGGACACCTGTACTCGGATGTTTATTGCGGCACTATTTATAATTGCAAGGATATGGAAGCAACTGAGATGTCTGAAAACAGATGACTGGATGAAAAAAAATGTGGTATATATACACAATGGAATGTTACTCATCAATTAAAAATGACATATTGGATGATTTTATGATAACATGGATGGACTTAGAAGAATTCATATTAGCAGAAACAAGTCAAAAAGATAAAGACAGAAACCAAATGGTTTTGCTACTATATGGGACATGGGAAAGATAAACAAAAAGCTATGAAGAAGAGTCAAAACAAGTTAACAACCAAATCAAAGTACACAACTTGGGGGGGGGGGTGGACAGTGTGGGAATATGGGAATGGTCAGGGAGGGCAGGGTGAAGCCTAGAGATCACAGTGATGTGAAATTTATATATAAATAAATTATTTTTAAAATTCAGTTGAGAATCGAAATGGCAAAAAATATGAGTAAGGAATAATGCTACTGTAAAGTAGCGCATTGCCGATATTAAATGAAAGAAACAATTAGATGCATTGACTCATTTAATGTTGGGGGTAAAAACTAGAGCAAAACCAAAAATAGTAATTCCTGCTTTTTTTTTTTTTTTTGGTTTCACTAGAAAAAACTGGGTTAATCATATACATACTAAGAGATCTGAGCACAACATCAGAAGTAGATTTAGGGGATTTAGTAAGATAAGAATTGCGCTTGGGGTATGGTAAATTTGAGTTGTCTCAGCTACACAAATAAGGGTGTGTAATTGGCAGAGAAATATATCAGATTTTATTGATTCTAATGTTCATTTTGATTTCACATTTTCACATCTTTTTAAAATTAAAGTATCTCAACACAAACGATACCATCAGTTTTTAATCATAGTCAGGTGGTGATTATGATATACATGTTATGGTATGGTATGCTCATGGACAAACTTTGTTGAAGTAATTCCTGATTTTAAGATTTCAGTTAAATACTGTTAAATGTAATTCCTTTTTTGAATAAATGCCTTACTGGTTATCAGAAATATTTGATCTTCTTCAGCATATAAATAATATTCAACTGGATGAGATACCTCATAACATCAATATAGATAGGGAGAAAGTAAGTCTAAACATTACTCCTCCAGCATGCCAAGAAGTAGAAATAAAGACAGATGCACTCAATAAAGCAAACAAGCAAGCAAACAAAGAAACAAACAGAAACAGTCATTGATCAAATATGAAGAAATGTGGAAGAAAGTGGCATTTTTGAGACCAAAAGAATTTATAGAGGATGAAATAATCAACTAGACAAAATGTTTCTAAATCCTGAAATAAGGTCGAAACTGTGGACTGACCATTAAAATGGGCAAAATGTTAGCCATTAGTGATTCAAGAGCAAAATTCTGTGGGAAAAGCACAAAAGATGCAGTTGGAGCAAAGCAGAGAAAGCAGTCACAGAAAGGAAACACTTTGAGGAGTTTTAAAATAAGACTGATGAAAAAACAAAAATGAAGGGCATGCATTTTTAAAGGGGGAAAGCATAGTGCTTCTTTACAGCTGATTTTATTTTTTAAATTTTTATTCTTTAAATCACAACCTCAGTTAATAGTTTTTGGGACACCTCCTCCTCCCTTTGGTGCCCCCTCCATTCACTCAAACCCCTCTCTTTGTTTGCTAGTCTATATTATGTCCATTAGCCTCTACCTTTCCTGTGGCAGTGTCCTTTCACTGGGTGAGGGACTGTACTCTTGGGAGCAGGTGAACCATGCTGGTAGATTTTCAGTGTTAACCTTGTGTTGGGCAGCCAGTCTATATTTATTTGTGGTCTGTCCATGTTTTCTCATTGTAGGCTGTCTTCTCCACTTTCTTCTCTGTGTTCTTTTTTGGTAAGTGGGGCTAAAACCCCACTTGGCCTCCCCTCCCACAGGCTCTCCAGCATAGGGGGCCTATGTACAGTTCCTTGCCACCTTAGTTCCCTGCTGGCAAATGGGCCCCAACAGCTCAGGACCTGGGGTGTGCAGGCAGACATGTGGCTGCCGGCTTGATTATAATGCTCTAAAGACAAGAACATGCCATATAAAAGAAAGGTAAAGTCATTAATTCGATGGGAGAAAATGAGTTTTAAAATACTAGGCTTAGGTTTAAAAAGAAACAGTAACATTGCTTCTTTGGCTTCATCAAAGAATTATTTTTCCACATAGAACAGAGCAGCTATCACCTGTGAACCCTAAGTGTAGCTCAGTGATCTAAAGGGCTATGATTGAACGAAACATTAAGATATTCCTAGTGCCCAAGTCCCTCCTCAGTCAAGCACATGTTATACCACATGTTTTTATATCATGCCATTTGCTGCAGAGACCCAAGGAAAGAGAGATGCCAGAGTAGCTTAAACAATTCCAAAGAATCTGCCAAGCACAAGGTGATGTGTTTACTTACCATTAAATTGTTGGCATTATTTTCTTGTTCTTATATGCTT
Source organism: Uropsilus gracilis (assembly GCA_004024945.1). NCBI lineage: Eukaryota > Metazoa > Chordata > Mammalia > Eulipotyphla > Talpidae > Uropsilus > Uropsilus gracilis. Next base: position 3,845 of record PVHY01009990.1, read on the forward strand.
TCCTCAACAGAACTCCAATTTACTTTACTGACAAGAGTAAAAATTCTTGCTAGAGGAGAAAGCATGTGCTTCACTCCACATTGCCTAGTGCATGCCAACAGGTCATAGATCAGGACAATTTAAACACGTTCAGTGTCCTAGATAGCCTAGTGAGACTTTCTTCAAGTGTTCTTGCTATCACAGCAGCCCCTGGCACCCCTTGAAGACACCAGCTGTTGTGTTTTGGCAAAGTCTCTCAACATCTAGAACTTTGTAGCCAGCAAAAAACTAAAAACATGAAAAATAATATTACTGATATTTGATAAACAAAGAATTTGGAATTTTCTCCTCTCTTCGATAACTTCAGATGTGTGGTATGTGTGTTTCTATCAATTGCCATCCATTTCATCCAGAGGCACCTCAAAACACCTACAATTCATACATGACCTCAGTCTTAAGGAGCTCAGTGTCTCCTCACAAATTTGAGGCATAAACAGTAACTCTAGGGAGCCAATTTAGGAGAAAGCCCAAGTTTCAGAGTTGCCCAGGGAAGGAAGCAATGTTATATATACCATGAAACAAATATCCTGGAACTTTGATTCTATATTTGATTTTTGAAGGAAGTGGCTTTGCAGCATTGCAGAGATTCCAGAAGAAAGGAATGTTTTATAACTCAAGGTAGAGTGAATGAAAACATTTTGATGAATCATAAATTTCTAATTTGCCTTGCATCTGAAGGTAGGTTAGATCCAAAAGTACTCAATTTTCATTTTCCTCTTACTTATAGGAAAACATCCATAAAATTGCAGGAGTTGTGGTCAGTGTGGAGGTATATTGAACCATCCTCATTCAAGGGAGGATTTCAGCCCAGTTATGATGCACCATCAACAGAAAACACCAGGTGTCACCCATTCTGTTCTGGAGAGCACTTCACCTCTAGATAATAGTCTCACCTGTATGCAATCTCTTCTTGGGGTAGCATGCCTGCAATAATGGAGTGAGGTAGGGTTCTCAAAGCCAGGACCATTGAGATAACAACACCAACAATGTTCCATTCAGAGGTTTCAATGGTTTAATTGAGACATAAAAATGAATCCTTTCCTTTCTCAGATATTGATCCCTCTTCACACCTTACACTTCAAACTCTATCAATGTATTCATCTGGAAATTCTAAACTCTGACCAGGATTTTAGGTGATATCTGGCTTTTAGTTCTGTAACGACTGGTAGGTTAGTATACATTCAATCTTCCCTAGTTAATAAAACTTCATTTTATAGTGGTTTAAACTGTTTTTGAAAATAATTTCCCATAATATGTCAAGTAATGTTCTATATGAGAAGCAGCTGAGACTAGGGTATTGAAGCGATGGGTAGAAAGGAGAGATAATCTGAGGGATTGGGAAATGTTTTATCAAAAGGAGAAGTGATGTCAAGGATGAGACATCTGGGTGGAGGTAATGCAAGAGTTCTGAGTGGGGGAGATGAGGGTGGGAATTGAGTGCTACATGTTGGGATGAGAAAGGGGCTGCCATCTTTACCTCAAGAGAAAGAACCTGGCACGTAGTAAGTGCTCAAAATATGTCATTTTGTCATTTTCTAATATTTTCACTCTGATCATTATCATAAGCAGAAAAAGTGAAAAAGTGATGAAGACAAGCTTCACCCACTCTGCAAACTTTGCCCAGGGCCAGTCTTCTTGCCCATTTTAACCAAAGGAGAAATTGTTTAACATCACTAGTTAAACAAAAATGAATGAATAAATTGCCTATAATGTTCTGCAAGATCTTTACACAAATGCAAAAATGAGGAAATAAGAAAAAGAAATTAGGAGTCGTAATAAAATGGAGATAATGAGTGTTTGAGAATAAGTGATGATTCATTCATTTAATTGCAGATGAAAATTGATTCAGGCCATCTGCAGAGGAGGCAGTGAAGAAAAGGAGAAAAAAGGGTGTGAATATCAAAATTATTTCAACGCCATCAAAATAAACTTAGATAAAAGGCTGGTAAAATATTGAAATTGAAATGAATATTCAAGGGATTAAAAAGTCATGGAAAACTCCTTTTGTGTATATATATATATGTGTGTGTGTGTGTGTGTGTGTGTGTATAGTTTTATATATACATAAATATAAAGCCAAGTATACTTAAAAAGATTGTGCTTATTTCAATGTAGGTCAATATCAGTTCTCTTAAGAGATATTAACCAAAATTAAAGTTTCTACTAAATATTGTTTGTCTGTATTATAAGGCAAGTAAGCTCCATAAAAATATTTTTTCAGTCTAAAGCAAGAAACAGTAGAACTAAGTGCTTCTATGACACTATTTAGTCCAAATATTTTTTTTAAACTGATAATACAGAACCTAAAGAAAATGTTTTATGTCAGGTGACTGGGCTAACAAAAGTAGAATATGAACTCAGAACCTTAATTCAGAATTATACATTATACTTTCAGAAGATGAAAACAGTATCATTTGATCACAATTGAGAAATATCTCAATTTCTTTATCATAGGTAAAATAAAATCTTTTTGGCCCAAATAATGGAATAATGAGCTGGGTAGGGTTGGGGTAGGGGAAGATAGAAAAGATATGTAGTTTGTTGATAAGTCTGAAGCCAATATTAATATATGTGTCCACTATGAACACTAACAAGTTATCAAAATGATATCACTGGACACAGCTGAGGAGAGAAATGTATTATAAACCATAATCAGTCATCTGGATAATCTAACTTGGTCTGTAACAACTATCTAAATTCCCCCTTGTCTTACTGCTTAAAGAAAATATTCCTTTTAGCCTTCAAATAGCAAAGAAACAAAATTCATTTACTGCAAAGTATCTATAGATCTGGCTCTTTAGTGTGTATTGCTTGTTTGGGGGTTTTTAGTTAGGGTAAAATACTCCATATCTTTGGAAATCGTGATGCATGTTAGTGTGCCTACAATAGTGCTTCAATGTATATGTAGAGTACTGGGTTTTGGGGGGGGTGGAGGGAGAAAAAATAAGAGTACTGAAACTTTGAAAGCTGTAATATTTAAAATCATATGCTAGCAACAGCTTTCATTGCTGTTGTTTCATGAAAGTCTCTCTGCCCATCCTGTAGGGAAGTGAGAACCAGAAGTCTGTGTATAAACACTGGTAAAACAAGAATTGAAATCCTATCTATTAGCAAGCATCCTTAAAATGGCTGAGCTATTTACACGTTTGTTTCCAGAAATAGCACTGTTTATATTTTTCTGTCCCAGAAATCAGAGGTTTTCATGTTTTTTTTCCTACTAAGGGAGTGTGTCTTGATACCAACTGTGCCTGAGATCCAAATCTGAGGTCACTGTCTCTTCTTGAGTTCTATTTTCCCAGCATGACAGTCTTTCCTTCATGTCTTCATCCACTTATTCACCCATAAAACATGGATGATATGGTAATCAAGTTTCAAACCTATTACTTTGAGTGTTGATAGTCTAAATGGAAAATAGGGAAGTCAAAACAACAATAATAATCTTGATGTAAAAAAATCACAATGGGTGCAATATACATGGGAGTTGAAGGAGATCATCTAAAGTAGCAGTAAAAGTTTCACAGGGTTATAAATCATATTGAAAGATTATGAGTTTGTCAATAAGACAGGGAAAGAACAAATGAGAGTATACACTCATGGCTAAGATGATTTTTAAAAAAGATTTAACCATTGCTACACCTCTCTTCTGGCCTGTACCCCTACTGCAAATTTTACATATCATACCAGATGGTTGCATCAAAAGAGTATCATCACTAAGGAATCAGAGCAGAGACCTCAAATAGTTGGCTCTTACATTTAAATAGCAAAGACTGAAGTTAAAATTCTGACACTCGAAAGATTTGGAAAAAGATACACCTATAGATGCAATGTTCACACCCAGGAAAGATATGAAACTTTTGGGATTAGTATTTAAAGAGAAGTTAAGAAAGAGGGAAAGTATAGCAACTGGAAGAATTTCAGAGCAAATACTGCATCTGACTTCTTTTCTTGGAGAGTGACAAGGACAAAGGATATTGGTAGAACCCTAGTTAAGTTTGGAGATCTGAGAGCAGTAATCACTCATCCTTCTCTAGGTGATTGTCCAGAGAATTATCTGTCTCTGAGGAGTCCTCTTTTTCATTGTGACTTTGCAGAAGAAAAATAATGATACATGCTGGAGGAAAAAAAAAAAGTTCAACATGGTAGCTGCATTTCTTCTAATGGTCCAGAACATGAAGGGGAAATGGAGATTTCTCCGAGTCTCTGAGAAGGAAAAGCAGTTAGCTAGTGGACAGTGCTGAACAATTTCATGGCTGAAAAATGCATGATAGTGCCTACATCCAACTTCTGTTACAAAATTGCAAAGGGAAACCCTAGAATCTAAAATCATTCCAAATAGAGAAAAGGTGAAAATATAAATCAACCTCAGGAATGGACTACTTTAACTGTACTGAGAAGCTCTGAAGTGATTTTGTTTACTGGAACTGAGTAGATTGACTTTTCTGCTTTCTAAGTGAATAAAGATTTAGATACTAGTTTAGTTCAGATATAGAAAAGCAAAGGGGTGTGTGTATGTGTGTGTGTGTGTGTGTGTGTGAACATGAATGCACTCACTTCTGTCTTCATGAGGAGAGATGGGGAATAGAGCTCACATCTACATGGAAAATGTCAATTTTTTTTTTTGAGTAACCTGACATCATCTCCTGACTTCAAGTATGGGAGCAGGGGGAAAACTGGGTTATGCTTGACAGTGAAATGAGTGGAAGTTGTTAAAAACAAGAACAATAAAAGCAAGAAAAGCCTACGTAAAGCCTTTAGAAATGGTCTGAGAGGAAATACAAATGAAGAGATATCTTTTCAAGTAAATTTATGAAAATGTTTTAAGAATAACAAGTCTCTGGGGTGTTTACAACACTGCCCATGCCACCTCACTCTCAGCTCCATGAGAGAGATGCTCCTCCTAGATGGCAGCAGCCAAGAACATAAAGTTCCCTTTTTTCGGCATCCTGTCAGACACCTAGATTACCTTTAAAGAGAATTCAGTTTCTATCCTGCTGTCACTGGCTGGTTGAGGCCAAGTCTCAAGTGAGTGCAGTGTTCAGCAACATGCAAGGAGGGAACAGAGGTTTTACTCTGGGTGTGACAAACCAAGGACACTGAATCCTGCTGCCCTTCTTACAACTCCTGAAGTGATGGTTTTATGTTGGGAGATGAAAAGTGAAGAATCTGCCATCTTCTATTCTCCCCTGCCCCCAGGACATGATTCCTAGAGCAGGAGTGAGTGTTAATTAGAGAAATTCCAACCATCCCCACCTCTCAGCTCCAGACTCTGGTTCATTATTTTTGCTTGAGGCGAAGGAGACCTGAAATTAGATAGCGCAAAGCTGTGTGAAGCAAAACGACAATGTGTTATGTAAATGATGACAGAAGAGAAAGTATTACTTTTAACAGTTTAGTTTTTGTTTTCATAACTTTAATGACTTTAAGATATATAGAAATATTATCACTAATAATAAATAGAAGAAACAATAACTATGAACTGTCTTTAAAAATGTAAAAAACTCATTAGCAAAATTAAAATATTACTGTAGGGTATTTTCACTTAGTGTAAAAGAAAGTAGTAAAAAAGAGACAAAAGTTTTGAGACATATAGAAAACAAAAATTTGAATGGCATAAATTCAACTACATCAATAATAATAAGTGTGAATGGATTTGACAATCTAATCAAAACACAGATGATAGTAAGAGTTAAAGAAGCATGATTTAAGTTTATGTTACTGTAAGAAATATACTTTGGATTCAGAGATATATATACAATAAAAAAATGGGAAAGCCAGTAACAAATAAACAATGACAAAGGAATGGGAACATTGTTATACTAGTTTCTAACATAATATCATTTAAACAAAGAAGTTAAATAGATTTTAAGTAGCATAGATTTTAAGTTTTTGTTTAAAACATTATACAAAAGTATCTCTTATGATTAAAAATTTCAATCCATCAGGAAGATATAATTATAATAAATACAGTTAAAACAGAGTGTCAAAATTCAAAGTAGAACTAACATAAATGAATGAAATAATTTCTTTCCTTTGTATATTTGGGTATATTGAATCTTCATTAATAATGGAGAAAGTACATGTACATTATAATAAGAGAGTTATTTGGGGGGAATGCCATTTACAATGTAACTTTTGCATGTTTCTGTGAATCAAATAAGAGGACAAAAATTAGGTAAATGTAGTGGTTTTGACTAGGTTCTTTTTATGGTTAAGCAGGGGATATCAACCCCTGTGCAAATTCATATGAGGGTATGGGGCAATAACTACACTGGGCAAATGTAGCTGGGCTCAACTGCTTGTACATAAGATGGGAGCTAGGACTGAAGGCTGAGCATGATCCTGCATTGCTCATCAACGGGCAGACACAGAGAAATGGATGTGTGTAAGAGCGTGCCATGAAGAGACTGGGCAAAAACAAAAACAAACAAACAAACAAACAAACAAACAAAAACAGTCAGGGAAATGAGCACTGAGTGACTGAAACTATGGTCTCATGAGTGATGGTGGATCAACAAAGAACTTTCTTACCAAGCCTATTCTTCACTGGATGGGCCAGAAATTTTGAGGAAAGACTGACTTAAATTCTTGTGCCAGCCACAGTCATGAAAGGAATAGAAATTTTTGAGTAGTCTGTAGATTCTGCTACAATTCATGTAGACCAATCTTAAGAAAAGTCTTCATTCACAACATAGTAAAGGGAATAAATAGAATAGTAATTAACCTTACATCTCTACAAGTGTGACAAATACCCATATTGACTGAGAAATTGCTCAAATGTACCTAAAGAGGTGATAATTATGTTATAGTTAATGGAATCAACTTTCAGCAGCAAAATGTGGAGAAACATAAAAAGTATAAAATTGAAAAAGAAAAATCCATTAGGGGATCATGAACTCTATTTGGCTACTTGTTAGGACAATCACCACCTCCCTGGTTCCCTTGTCATGTCTTTGGGTGTTCATCCCCACAACAGCATGCCTGCACTACCTGGGATTTTCACTGCTGAAAAATCCCTTCATGATCCTAACCCCAAATGAGCCTATATCAACCTCTGACTATTTGCTAACATTTCAAAGCTCTTTATATCAGAGATATCTCCTGAATAGGTAGAGTATCCTATAGACCCAGCCCTCTACTCTATCTGCTTATTGCTAGGATTATACATTTGCACAACATGTACACAGTGTAGGTTCCTTCTCACTCTTCCACTATAAATGCATATATAAAGTGCTTCCTAAAGGAACAGAACAGAAATATTCCCAGAGTTTAAAATTGACTGGTCTTTTCTAGTGACTGCAAGACTGCAGATGTTCAAAAGAGTTGGAGCAAAGGAGGAAGAAAGGACAGGGACAAATAAAAGGTGCAAAACTTACTATTCTTAGCAAGATTCAGTAATTATTTTTCTTGAATCAACCCTTTTCAGATTATTACAAATGTTTGACCAATTGCCAGATCTGAACACTTGATTTTGACATTGTTGTCATGTTATATTGTTTTTGTGAAGGAGGTCCTTCTTATTTTTCTTGTTAGTTTCTCACAAAGTTCATGTGAATCCCTAGCCTCCAATATGATGATATTTGTATCATCATATGTTATGTCTTTTGAGGGGTTAGTAAGCTATGAAAGTGGAACCCTATAATTTCTTCCCAAAAGGTGTTTAGGAGCAAATACACCCATGTCAATTGCCCCCCTTTTTTCACCCTACCCTTCCCCATGTGTGAGGATAACAATAAGATGACTATTTGCAATCTGGGAAGAGAGAATTCATCTGCCTGCTTGATCTCACACTTAAGACTATCCAGTCTCCATAACTGTGAGAAATAGATTTCTATATTTCGTATATAATATTTAAGTTGAATCTCATATTATCCCATCTTTGTGAGTAGAGGAATCTTTAAAGTTAAGTGATCTCTCTGAGGAACTTATTTGGAATTTATAAAGAAGCCACAGGTGGGAACAGGGCCTCTAGTTCCTAGAGTAAGAGCCTCTTTAGCTCTGTGTTTTTAAGAAAAATCTATTTTTTTTAGACTATCAGTGGGTTCAGAGGTAATCATCAAATCTTCTAGATGGAGAGGATTTTGATCCAGATCCAAGATGATATAGAGCAGTCAATGGCTTTTCGTTCTTTTATGCTATGTCCACTTTTTTATTGAGGTAATATCCAACACTGTATATAGAGATATAGGTTCATGTGTATTTTGTCACACAACACCCATCACCAAAGTACCCAGAGTCTTCTGCCAGTTCACTCTGCCTCTCACACCTCACCCCTTTGGTTAACCAACATTGCCAATTATGGTGGCTTTTATGATAGGATGAAACAGTTTTCACTTAATTTTGTCTGCTTCCAATACTGAAATTGGAAGTATATTTTTAAATGGAGAAGTTTAGAAAATTAATATTACCAAGAAGGTATGACTGAAGCTGCAAATTGTTTTTATTTTAAATTTTAATTGACTACACACACACGCACACACACACGCGCACACACACACACACACACACACACACACACACACATTGCAAGGTTTTCCCACCACCTTGTCACCAGTAAATTATCATCTTAATCTCTTGTGCTTATCTCTCTCCCAATTTTACCCTCCTTCTCACTCTCTGATGAAGCCACAAATTGTTACTAAAACTTACTTCCCTAGTTATCAATATTTGTTACTAAACCAACCAGGCTGTGGTACGGTGATAATTTAATCAAACTGGATCATTGTCTATTAGTTTTCTGCTAGAAGTAAAAACACATGTGAGTCCCAGGCCTTGAGTTCTAAACCTAGAAAACCACTATGAGTTAACAGTCTTACTTCCCTAAAGACATACATCCAGAGTGTATATATGCAACTAACTAGTCTTTCATCTTCCTCCTTCCAGCTTATGTCAAACAGAATAATCACCTCCACTTACTATCAGGAAAAAGATTGTGAAACCAAATTGAAAATATTCTTTCTTTCTACTGTGTGATGAATATCAACCTGTAATAATAGCATTATGAATGTTATTATTCTTTTGTTCCCATTATATAATTTTTACATTTCACAAAACACTCTGCTACAAGTGAGAACAAATACACGCACACATTTCCTGCCCATGAAGGACATACAGATCGGGCCAGGCACGGTGGCTCGTGCCTGTAAGCTTCAACCTATGAAGCAGCTGGGGCTAGGGATCGCAGTTCGAGTCCCGCTGGGGGCCGGTAGCGAGACCTAGTTCCAGAAAAATAGCTGGGTGTGGTGGCACGTGCCTGTAATCCCAGCTACCTGGGAAGCTGAGGTTGGGGATTGCTTGAGTTAGTGGTTCCCCGGGCAGTGAGAGCCTGCAGTTCCACGGGCAAAAATAGTGAGATCTAGTCTCAAAAAAAAAAAAAATGAAGGACATACAGATGTATTTTCCTATGCCACTGTCATGCAAAGTAGTCATTAATTCTCATCATTGTGCACTCTGTAAATTTGTGAATTTGGGCATGGGGGAAATAAAAACAATCTTGGTTAAATATAACTTACTATATTTAAACACTTAGCTAAACTGATAGTCCATTTATTTGTTCATTTTAAAAAAACATATTATATTTTAGAATCCACAAAAGAAATCTATGTAATTACAAGTGGAGAGCAGCCTAGATTAAAAATAACATGAACTTGTAGGTAACAGTCTTGGGTTCAAATCCCGATTTAATTGCCTACTATTTCTGTGATCACAGGCAGCCTTCTAAAACTGAATGTTTCCTTTATGATGATGATTTGAAAATGATATATCAGATATAATGTTGCTAACAACATTCTGAGAATATTTCAAAATGGAAAGATCATTTTATCCTTTTTACTATTGTGTCTCCTTTTATTTAAAAAATTGAGGCTCACAAACATTTCACAATCCGTCAACAGTTGCATAGATAGTAAATGGAGGAATGATTATGACCTACATTTTCCAGTTCCAGAGTCATGTTTTTTCCAGGATGCTGTAGTTCTTTTACACTTGGTCTCTGTTTCTTTTTCTAGTTTATTTTCTCCACCATCCTATTAAACAGCTTTTGCTAACCTTACTCCATGGCCCCTTGATGATGACTGCTTTCAAGTGTCTGATATTAAAAAAAAATGATCATGCTATAGTGTTTATAGCATAATTACAGTAATTGTAATACTGTATTGTTTCGAATGCACTGGACTTATTTCCTAGATGGAGAGACTGGTGTTCATATCTACATTGCTAGGCAGTGTTACAGAATTGTTAATAACTGTTTGAATAAATGTAATTGAATGCATTGCATTCATTGTCAAATAAAAGAAAGACTAGGTTGAAAATATTATTGAAGGAATAAACCAAATTCTGTTGTACATTTTTTCCAACTCCCTGTTAAGTTCTTTCTTGTAGATAAAGGACCTTGCATTATAGTTGACTCCAGTCTTCCCTCATCTGAATATGTAGCTTAGACAAGTTATTTAACCTTCCTCTGTTTCATTCTCCTTATGTTTTGATGAGACATGGTGATTTCAGACTCACAGGGTTGTTTGAAGATAGGCTTTGGAAAGCATTTAACACAATGCCTAACACAGATTTTCTATTAACATTCTCCTCATCCATTTCCTTAAAATTTCAATAACATCTACTTACTAAACCAAAGCTTGTGATCAATGGCCTTTAAAACTTTTTATTTTCTCAAATCTCTTTTCATCTGATGTTTATAGCACCTATAAATAAAGAAAAGCAGAATGAGGCTACATATTCTATTTTCTTGTAGGTGCTTCAGTATAAACAAAACATTGCCAGGGTATGGTTATACTCTTAATCTCAAACTTGTGATGATTATTCACATTGATACATTGATGGTTTTATCTTACCATCTTTTTGCAGTTTCCAAGAGCATGGTTTGAAGAATGCTTCTCAATTTTTTAGAAGTTTGCCATGGAGGACTGAATTTTTAGAAGGGTGCCCTGGCTGACTACTGAGGACTGCTATGACCAGAAGAAGAGGGAATTATACCATGTATGCTAGGAACTGTTTATGTCTGGACATCACAATTCATCAGCAAGTCCCAAAAAAGGAGACATACGGAGTATGAGATTGACGTTTAATGCTTCCAGACAGTCTCCCGTTTGCTCCCAACAGAAATTTATCCTGTCCCCGTAATAGTAGCAGTCACTCAGCTGGCCCAGTCTGGCTTAGAGAGTAGTCTTCAAAACCAATTTTAACTATTCTTACTTCCTGCTATCTGCTTTATTGGTACTTATAAAAATTGACCTTTAACCCATTGCTTAAATTATTTTAACTGGTTCTTTGTTTATGAGTCTTTATTGTGAGTTGCATTAACTCTGATTGACCATTACAGCAACTCATAAGAATTTTTTTCAATTTAACCTCAGTGCAGGTATATGAGTAATCAGAATACTAAAAACATTTACTATTTGCAAGTATCTCATTATTTCAAGTATTAGTCACACACTCAACAATATATTTAAAATATATAAGATTTTTAACCTGAGCGTATTGAATTTCAACTGAAATGTGAACTTCCTACATATTTGACACTTAAGACTTATAGAATTTAAAAACGTCAAATGGACACATGGATTCTGAAATATCTTAGTTTTCATTGTCTTAAAGCAGAGTTTGAGAAAAGATAGAAATCTAAGCCAGAACAATTATGTAGGGTAATGACAGAAAGGAATAAAAATCAAAATAAAAGTAGAGTTACCTTCACTGTTGAGAAATCTTATATTGAAATATCCCAAATTCCTCAAAAAGCAACCCTTATAAGAAACACATTCTGAAAATTGATTTATGGAGTTTATAATAACTATAATCTAAAATCAGTTACATTTCTATATAATAACCATGAATTTTCTGAAGAAGCAAATCAATTACATTTATAATGATATCAAAAACTATAGAAAACATAAGAATAAATTTAAACCAGAAAGTGAAAGAGGTATACAGTGATAACCATAAACGAAAACTGGAGACTGAATAAGACACATAAATGAAAATATCTTGTTTTTATACATTGAAAGAGTAAACATTATTATTATTAAAGAATAAATATCACTAAAATGTTAACACCCAAGTCCCTGTGCGGATTCAATCAAAATTACAATGGCATTTTTTCACATAAAAAGGATCCACCATTAATTTTGTTTAACCGCTCCTATTTTAACCACCTACAAAATTTGCTTGACATAAGTTAAGAAATAAGATCCAAAACTATACAATATCTAGAAGAAAAAAAATGGAAGATAGTTCTTGACTACTGCTGGCAAAGATATTTTTGTATATGATACCAAAAGTACAAACAATTAAGCAAGCTCAATGTGCAGGACTATAGAAAAATAAAATTTTTTTCACAGCAGAAGAGACAACATAATCAAAAAAACAAAAAACAACCTATAGAATGAGAGAAAATATTTGCAAGTTATATATTTGATGCTAGATTATTATTGAGCATGCAAAAGGAACTCATACAATTCAATATTAAAAGATCTCATTAAAAATGTGCAGAGGGTTAAATAGACTCTCCCCCCCCAGGAAGAAATACAAAATGTCAATCTACTTGTCAAAGATGTTCTATATCATTAACCATCAAGAAATGCAAATAAAAACCATAATCATGTATCAAATAAAAACCATAATCAGTTATCATCTCACATGTTAGGATGTGAGGATGAACACAATGTTAGGATGAACAAAAAAACAAACAAACAAACAAAAAAAAACAAACCAAAACAACAACAATAAAAAAAAAAGAGCTAGCAAATGCTACAGAAGGTGCAAAAAACAAGGAGTCCTGGTACACTAAAGGTGGGACTGCAACTTAGTACAGCCACTGTAAAATGCATTATGGAGGTTCCCTGAACAATTGAAAATAGAACAATTTTATCATCTAGCAATTCCATTCCTTGGTATATATGCAATATATGCAAAAAAAAAAAAAAAAAAAAGAGTCCACAGTCACTTCCAAGAGATCTATGTTTTTTATATTCATAATAGAATTATTCATAGCCAAGACATTGAAGCAGACTAAGTGTTCCTCCATGAATGTATGAGTAAAGACATGTGGCATATGTACACTACAAGATATTATTCAGCAATTTAAAGGGAATTCTATCATATGTGACCACATGGATGGACTTTGAGGACTTCATGCTATGTATACGCAAAGTTATGCAGGAACATAAATATTGTGTGATTTCACTAAATGTGAACTTTAAAACTATCAAAGTCATTTAAATAGAGTAGAACTGTGGTTACCATGGTGAGGGAAATCAGAAGATATTGGTCAAAGGGTACAAACATTTAGTTACAAAATTAATATGTTCTAGGAATATAAGTTTCCATGTGAAAACTTAAATTCCTTGTTTCTATGTGAAAACTTATTATTACTATTAGTAGCAATACTGCATTGTATAATCAAAATAATATTTTAGTCTATCCAAAGTAACAATTTTATAATCAAAATAAGATTTTAATCTATCCAAAGTAACAATAATGTGGCAGTTATCTGAGGTGAAATTATCTGAGGTGTTAATTAGCTTTGTTGTGGTAAATTCACAGTCATATATCATATAATATTAGGAATATATTATATAATATATTATGAAAGATATATATCATATATACATATGCACATTTAAGATAATTATTATTGTAAACCTTAAATTTATGCAAAGCTGTATGTCATTTATATCTCAAATTTTATACCAAATAATGAGGTGTGGAAGAGATTTTATTTTGTTCCTCCATATTGACGTATTTCGAGATGAGTCTGTTCACATGATTAATAGACACATATTAAAATGCCACAAACTGTGTTTAACTGTCACAACAGACTTTCAACATATATGTAGTTTAAATTGTGAGTATCATCTGACAAAGTTTTTACGTTAGACCATTGTCATTTTATAAGAGCGGTATTTTAATAGAAGTCATACAAACTGATATGATGTGATTATACTAAACAACATCATACAGTATACCTGAAAGCTTAACTCCTCAATGATGGCTTTAATCTACCATTCCTATAAAATTTACTTTTTTACTTCTGATTTACTGCTGTTGCTGGAGGGGGAGAGGGCTCTCACATAGAGTCATTCCAGATAGTGCATTTGATTCTTATTATCATTATGGTTTTTACTGCAAGCATTTTGGAACCAAAATGGGGTTCAACTACTAAATATATTTCTTGGAATTATGCAATTGGAGACTAGGGAAATCATACCAGAGAGGGATGGCAGAAAGAGTGAGTCCTTTGGGAAATGAGTTGGCCTAGAATTCCATTTATAAGGGCCTTACTAGCTAGAAGATTTGGATAATATTTTGATTTCCTTGATATGAATAATAGAAAAGTCAAAATCAAGAAAAATTGGAAAATCTAAGTATTCATTTTTCCTACAATGTTATATATGGCTGCGGATTTTTTACTGAAAGGATCTGGGTAATATCGAGCATGAATATTTGTAGCAGATTGTAAATTCTTCCCTTCTGGAATTTCCTTTTGAGGATCAGTTAGAGGTCCATGGATCTCAACACTGGGAACACTGTTTTTCCAAAGATCTCAACCATTTGTCTTCCATACAACAGCTTTCTTTCTTCTCAGTGACATATTCACTTATCTCCTCTCATTGAATGCCATGATCTCTTGCCTATTCCCACAAATCCTAAGGGATAAGACTTTGTCCTTGTCATTTTACCCTCCCTATATATTTTGATAATTACATCTCATCCTGAAACTTAAATGTCATTGCTTTGCCTATGCCTTTAGAAAATCTCTTCATTGATACTCCATCATTTTTTCCAGGAAATGTAGGTCCATGGCAGCCTTTACTTCCATCAACTCAAGTCCGCAGAGAGAAAACAGAGTTGGTATTGACGAGGTGCTGAGAACTTCTCTCCAGAACATAGCTACTTATCTTAAATCTTAGTTAAAAGAGTATCTATCTTCCTCTCTAGAAAACATAACCAAGTGGTACATCATCTAGCCGTGTGAAATAAAAATATCTAGCCACATTTCTATAAACTTTCTGGCCTTTACCTTAAGACTTTGGTACCCTAGTTCTGCTGTCTCACTGGCATTTACTGCTCTTCATGAAGTCAGTGTCAATAAGCCATCCCCAGCATGCTAAGGCTATTTTTACTGAATTTGTCAGGGATGATAAGCCTTCAGCACAGGTCACTGCTCCATTTTGATAAATTCTTTTCTATTCAAATACAATGTATATCCTTCACCCTTTCATGATTTATCCTCGTTCATCTTCCCTGAATACTAACTACTGTCTAACACTATATGTCTTAAGGTTAGGGTGGATGATTTAATTTTCCCTGGTTGGAACTTGTTTATTCTGTATAGTGTGTTTATGTTCTTATTTTTACTGAGACCCGATATTGCTAAGCAACCTAAGTTGACAGATGATGGTTGAGGAGATCTTTTAGAAAGACACGAATCACCTTGCAAGGCACCTGCTTTTGGCAAGGTCATTAAGGTCTCATTGGAAAGATGACACTTGAACAACAGACATATGAAACAGATGACTATATCAGCCATCATTCAATCCAAAGTGAGGACAACATACTGGAATAAAAGTATAGTAGAAAGATTTGGGTGGACATTTAGGGGCTAAGTCATGTGCCCAAGGAAATTTGAGACACTGGCAGGGAGTGAGATCTGAGAAACTTCTCATCCTCTTTTTCTAATCCCTCTGTAATATCAATTGTCACTATCTTCCAACTTATAGCTTATAGAAACACAAAACAAGTTTGAAGGGTGTGTAAGGGAATTCCCATAAAGTTACTATTGAAATCATGGAAGGCTGTTTCTAAAGCTTGTGTTCTTGACAACCATGACATATCAGTGAGGGGTGAGAGCAGTAGAGCAGCCTTCTTCCATCTAAGTCCATGGATGCAACAGTAAGTGTGTTTTACCTCTTGTGCACTTGACCTCAGTGTTTATTTCTATCCCTGTTACAATGCCAAGTATAACTATGTTTACCGAAGTGTAGCCTCACAGTGCTTCAGCCACAGTGCCCAGAGTCAAACTTTATTGCCATCCCTTCTCCAGAGTCTCCTACATCTTATTTTAAACATATCTCTTCCATTAGCCCTACTCTCATGTACTATATACCGTAACATTTATATACTGTATACTATACTGTAAAAATCATAATTCCCTCTTCCTCAAGTACAACATAAGATCTATGAGGGCATCCTATTTCTATCCCACTATATCTCAGGACTTAGAAAAGAGCACTCACAAGTATTTATCTAATAAATTAATAATGACTAATATCAAAATGACTTGAAACAGTCAAAATTTTGCTCAGAGCTTATAAAAACCACTCATTATTGCTATTACTTGCTTTATGACTTGTTTAATTGCTACATCTCTAATTTTGTACTTCATCATTTTTAAAATGAAAGAATTAACTTCCCTATAATATTGTTGTAAGGGATATGTATGATAATGTAAGTGAGGTGATAGTACAGGCCCGTAGTGGTAAATCAACATATGGTGTTTTTAACTTTTTTCATTTTTAATTTATCAATTTGATAAGTTTTCAAATTCTGTATGATAAGTTTACTTAAATTGAGATAGACTTGCTCCATTTAATTTAATTGGGCTGTGTGATTTTACAGATTTTTTTTTTCCTTTCAACATTTCCCTCCTCCATTTATTATTCATTACTCAGTAAATGCAAGCAGCATGGATTAGCCTCAAGGTCCTGTTTACAAATGGCACCACAGGAAAACCAAGCATTTTCTCTCACACATAAACACAAACATTTTCAGCACAAATAAGATCATTTACAATGTGCTAGATGTCCCAGGATCCTGAGAGAAAGTAATTATCCAGGGAAAGCATTCAAGCCAACAAACTTTGAAGTTCAGACATGAATCCCTGGACCGGGTGGCTATGGTTTACCCCTTTGATCTTGTTGTTAGTCTTAAGATGTGGTCAACAATGATGGCTTCTTTGCAGGTCCCTTCCACTAGTCATGTCATTTTTAAGCAAAAAGAGGTGAATGTATTTAGATTAAATAAAAATTTTTTCCAGCAAGGTCAAGATTTTATTTCTTTTAATATTGGAAAGAGAACTCTCTGAAATTATTTCAGCTGATTTTTTTAAGTACAGTCAGTTTTTAGCGTATTTTGTCTGAACTCCTTACTGAGCAATACTATGTGACTGAACTCCATTGAAATTCAGCCTCAGTTATGACATCTGTAAAATTAATACTAAGCTTTACAAGATCATCATGTAAATAAAATTAAAGGAAAATAAACAATGCAAAGTGTATCTCTCATACTATCAACTCAAAAGTATAATAAAAGTAATAGCCTAGCATATGTTTTTAAACCTAGTTATCAAATGCCTGTGATAGATAAGGTAATGCTCTGAACTTTTGTTAGGTAATAACTAACTCAATTGCTATGTAAATACTATTATTGTCTTCATTTTACAGCTATTGGCTTGCACAGATCACTGAGAGATTTTGACTGAAGTCCACCACAGGTAACTGATCAGATCAATTGTTCTCAATATTTTCCTTCCATCATTCACTCTGCATTTCACTCAAGGTGGGAAGGTACATTAAGTCAGCGGTTCACAGAAAGGAGGTGAAATTACAGGGAAGTCAGGCAAGGTGCATACTGTGCCACGGTTCATCAAAACAAAGTATCTGAGTTCAGGCATCGCTAATCACCATGCCCTGCTGCTCTATTTTGTCAATTAGCTTAATTAAAGGAATTAAGGGGAAATAAAGTATTCATGGAAATCACCTTAAGATGAAACATCTTTTTTTTAAGTAAAAAGCAACTCACTGAATCTTGGGACCACTGGGCACTCTGTTGTTAATAAGCCAGGAGACACACTATTGCTGCCTCTCTAGGAGAGGGGCAGCCATCCTCATACACTCAGCCTCATACTGAGAAAAAAAATCAGTAACCAGTTGCAAAGCAAAGATAAATAGAGTCCTAATTGGTTTTTTACATCTCAATTGAGATATTTATTCATGTGAAAAAAAAATCTCACTGCAGTAAAAGTAATTTGATTTAGAAATATTTTTCCTTGAAAGGGTTCTGAATTATGCCTCCATATTCTATGTAATGAAAGCAGAAGGGAAGATATTTCCAATTAAACACTTGAAAACATCTTAACCATAAGTTATTTTGCCAAATTTCCAGCAATAAATTCCATAGAAACTAATGTGTAGACTGGGAACAGAGTGCTTGTTTCTAATGAAAGAGGGACAAGAAAGAGCATACAAACGTAACCTGAAATTTTTGTGAGACAATCTTGAGGATGGATGGTCTTTGCTGATCTATGTTTGCTGAAGTAATCAACCTCTGAATATTTACAAAAGTATTTTATCTGTTTTTTAAAATTCAGTTTTCTGTCTAACTGAAATATAGTTTAGTGTCCTGATGTCTTCTTAGAACATCCTGTGATTAAACCTTCCCATGCTATGTTTAAACTGTTTGTTAATGTAACTGATTTATGTATTAGAATGTAAGAACCTTGAGGTCAGGAACTTTGCATTAGTTACCTTTATGACTTCAGATTCTTGCTAGAAAAATGAAAGTGGTTTTATAGTGAAGGAACAATGAAGGACAAGAAGGGAAAAGAATAAAATAATCAGGAGATATGTGTTCTGTATACAAAAATTTACAGTCAATTTCAGAGGCTTTTCAAAAAATTTTATCCCTATTTCTCAGGAAGCTTGTGAGTTCACCCTTCCCTGTTTTCTCCCCCGCCCTATGCCTCTTCCCTCCCCTAACTGCATGCCCCAGTTATGTTGTCACCTTGTAATCAGGTCCAAAAGCCTCCAGCTTACAAACCACAGATCTGCTTCACCTGCACACAACAGTTGCCACTCAAAATGCAGTTTAACAACAGGGTTTATTAACAAGGGAGTTCAACAGGAAAATGAAAAGTCCTTAATGCTGTTATCTTACCCCAGTCACCATTCTCAGTCCCAAAGGTTCCAAAGACACAGTATAAGATGGTGTCCCTTTGCCCCTCCAAACCTCAGAGGTAGGCACTTACACCAAGTCCAGTCCTTTCTCCAGCGTCTTCTCTTTACTTCTTTTCTCTCAAGTGTTTCATACTGCTCCACTTCTCCAAGGCTCTTAACACTTCTTCTGAAATTGGGTCGAAAAGGGAGGGGAAAGCCTCCAACTTAAAACCACAGGTCCATTTCACCTGTGCGTAGTAATTACTACTGAAAATGCTTAAGTTTAATAAGGGATTTTATTAAAAAGGAAAGCTAACCAAGAAATGAAAAGTTTTTTTTAAAGCCACTAACGGCCAGTTATCTTACTCCAGAGACCCTTTACTCCAACAACTCTGTGCCAAAAACTCTGAGCTTTTAGATTCATGTGGTCCCAAACACCTCTCTCTACTTCTGCCAATCCCCCCCTCAGCTGCTTTCTCCCCCCAGTTTTTTGACTGTCACACCTCCAAGGGGGTGGGGCAGGGGGCGGGGCCAACTGCCACAATCCAAGGGTGGGAGGAGCACCCCCCAGGATTATGGCAGTTAACAAGTGCCCCTCCCCCATTGGGTGTGGCAGTTAAATTGCCAGAAGTAGCAGTTGGAACAGGAAGTGGGACTAGAATCAAGGGAGATAAAAAGGCAAGGAGCAGAGACTAGTGAAACAGACAGACTTTTGGGGAGAAGGGAGAGAGCGAGAGAGAAACAGAACTTTTGGGGGGAGAATAAAAGAGAATGGTCATCAGGTAAAGAGTAACCCGAGTGACCAGGCTGGGCAGAAGTCCCCTAGAAGAGTGAGCTGGAGGTGACAAGAAGCCATGGTGTCCAGCGAAAGAGTGGCGCTGCAGCAAGGTGGCATAGTGAGCTGGTATCCGGCAATGTCCAGGAATTTGGAAAGCTGATTTATGCATCTTTACTCTCCTGCCATTCTCTTCTCTCCTCTCCCCAAAAGCTCTCTGTTCCACTAGTCTCTGCTCCTTGCCTTTTTGTCCCCCTGCTTCTGGTCCAACCCCTGTTCCAATTGCTTCTTCTGGCAGTTTAACTTCCACAGCCCAAGATGGAAGAGGGGCTAACTGTCACTGCCCAAGGGGAGAGGGCCCCTAGTTAACGTCACAACCCAATGGTAGGGGAGAGGCTAATATCCACAACTCATGATGGGGGGAGAGGCACCCAGTTTCAACCTTATTTTGACTTTTTCTTGTTGTTTTGTTTGCTGTTCCCATATCCCATCTATTGGTGAGACCATAAGGTTTTCATGTTTTTCTTTCTGACTTATTTCAGCTAATATATTCCTCCTAGGCCCATCCATATTATCACAAATGACTCACATTTGCCATTTTTGATTGCAGAATAATATTTCATTGTGGAAATATACCACATCTTTTTCAACCATTCATCAGTTTTGGGTCATTTGGGTTGTTTCCATATCCTGGCTGTTGTAAGTAATGCTGCAATGAACATACAGATTTTCATCTTGAATTAGTATTTTTGTGTCCTTTGGGTATATTCCCAGAAGTGGGATTGCTGGATCAAATGGTAGCTCCATTTTCAGTTGTTTTAAGGTCCTCCACAGTGCTTTCCATAGTGGTTGAAACAGTTTGCATTCCCACCAGCAGTGCAAAACTGTTCTTTTCTCTCCATGTTCATGCCATTACTTGTTGTTACTTGTTTTCTTGACATAGGTCATTCTTACTAGTGTAAGATGGTATTTTATTGTGGTTTTGATTTGCATTTCTCTATTAGTGATGTCAAGCATTTTTTTTTCCATATGTCTATTGGTCATTTGTATTTCCTCTTTGGAGTAGAGTCTTTTTAGTTCCTCCTCCCATTTTTTTTATTAGAAATTTTGTTTTGTATTTGTTAAGTTGTGTGAGTTCTTTGGAATCTTGGTTATCAGACCTTTATCACTTGTATGGAGGGCAAAATTTTTTCTCCATTCAGTTGGGTTTCTTTTTGTATTGGTTATTGTCTCTTTTGGTGTAAAAATGCCTTTTAATTTGATGTAGTCCTAGCTGACATCATGGAAACGATGAACACAAGAAAATTAAAACAAGAGTTCACTGGTAAGTGGGGGAGGTTAGAGTCCCTGGAAATACAATGATGTAATATAGTTACACACACACACACACACACACACACAAGCGTAAATATGTGAACAGTGATAAATAAAAAATATTTTAAAAAAGAAACCTTTGAAGAATGTTGAGGAGTATACAGAGGCATCTCAAGATGGTGGCATAGAAGATCTTGAGCTCACCTCCTCCCATGGTCTCACAAAACATGAAACTACTCTCTAGAAAGCAGTTATGAAAATTAACTGAAAAGCTTCTCCACATGGGGGGAAAAAAGATCAAACCACAATGGGAAAGATAGGCAGAAATAAGCTCTTCTCTATACAACCCATGTCAATGTGGTAACCCACAATAAGAAGGGTCTCACAAATACAGATCTTTCCTTGAAGAGTGAGGGGATTTCGGTTGAAGTCAGGCATGCTGAAATTTTTGAGTTCTGTTAGAGTGGCAGCCCCTCCTTTAAAAAAAAGAAAAAAAAAACACAAACACACAAAACAAGAATAAAGTTTCAAAATACCATTTAAACTATTGGGGCTTGTGATCAAGGGATCCAATAGACAATGGGCAACAAAGAGCCTGCTCTTAAAGGACGAACACAAAGCCACAGTGAAAAAAGGTGCAATTCTAAAAGCACCCATGTCATACAAGCATAATAGCTAATCTTAAAGAATGTGTCAGTGTGGTATGAGTCTGTTCTAAATGCCATGTGAACAGAGCCACTATAGGATACCAGTTTGCTCTTTCAACTCACTTTACTAAAGCTGCAAGTGGGTGTCATATCAGTAACCCCCATTTCTTAGTAGAACCAGTAAAGTCAGCACATTCCTCTGTATTGAGCACCAGGATCATTATCCTTCCCATGCACCATCCTCTGTGGCAACACTGAAACCAATTAGTTTTCAGGGAATAAATATAAGCTGAGGATACTATCTTTGTCTTTTCCTTTGAACCCAGTATCTCAACAACACCTCCTGAAAGAGATTATCTACATCTAGGGTCAAGGGTACACCTTTATTTTACTGGGTCAGAAAGGTTTACAACAGGTCTTTGTGGGATCATCCATGTTGGCTTACTTTGCAAACTAATTTTTCAATTAATGTCATGTATTTTGTACCTGGGTTTGTATATCCTAAAGATCCAAATAGCTAATATACATCATTGTCATAGATAAAAATTAACATCTTTTATCACCAGTACACAAAAACACATAATTCTATGATATTGTGGAGACTGGAGTAAATGGGCAGATCTCTTCTCTCTCTCTCTCTCTCTCTCTCTCTCTCTCACTCTCTCCCCTCTGATTTTTGGCCATCTAATGAGGTAATTCTACTTGTCAGAAGAATGCAAGCTATGCTATCTCTATGGTCAGTTTTGAATGCTCCTCCTGAAATCACTCCACTTATCATGAATCTGAAGTCAATGCCAAAGCCGTTGACTTTATCCCAGCTTTATTATGCTTTTTTAAAATAGAGTAAAAGTTTCTTAAGTATAATTTTTGCCATTTCTATGCTAGTGGATTTCTGAAAATAGCTTCTCTCCTACCAAATATCTCATCCATTTCCTCCATAAATATTTTCTACCCTTTCAACCCCCCAAAAGACTTATTCTTTATGATAGAGTCCTTGGCCTTTAAAAAAGTGGCCAAGCTAAAATAAACAATTAAAATAAACAAGGTGGTTTTCATAACATAGACCCAATTTACTCATATCTTTCCAATTACAAAGTTTCCCATCTGCTGGTTTGATTCACAGGGATAGACATTTTCAGTGACTTGTTGGTTGTGTCAGACATGTAGTTCTAGTAGGAGCCACAGAATATGGAAATTACTCCTGGAATTGCTGGAAAATCAAATGATATATTCCAAGCAGTTTAGGTTTATCTGGTATGTGCATCTGTTCCTATTGCACTCTTTTCCTGAGCACCTGTGCCAAACACAGAAGAGACTCTGTAGGTGAGAACAAGTTTAAGTTCAGGCTCTGTGTTCCAGAAGGTTATAGCCAGCTGAAGAGAAATTTGCACACAGAATCCTGTGGCTCACCACCATGTAAGTGAGGGCTTGGACTACAGGCAATACATCCTGTTGTGGTTCAGAAATGGGAAGTTTAATAAAAGTAAATTGAAAAATAAATTGTATCAACTTTAGTCTCAGTGCACAGAACTTACTGAGTCTTTATGAATGGGGCACCAGTCAAATGACTTCATACATTACCCACTGACCCTGTAGTATGTGCCCTAACTCTGACAGCCCATGAAATGTGAGCTCCTTTTCTTGTCTCGTAATATAGCTGCACAGCCTCAGTTTAAATCTACCATTTGTCCTTTTATTATCTCCTTCCATATATAGGTCATTTTTAGATTATTAACAGAACCTAAAGCAATTGCAAATGAATCAATTCCTGTGACATGAAGACTGAGAATTGTCCATAGTTATCAGGCATTGTTAGCTTTCTAGTCACATAGGTTTTGCAAAGTTTCCTTCAGTGTAGGACAGGCTCTATATTTGTCAATCAAAACACCCCACCCCCCCAATAGAAACAACATTATCAGTCAGGATACATTCTTAATACACAATAACAACACTCAATTTCAAATAGGAACAGAAGAATGGTGACACTATTTTAAAGCTAAAATAAAAAACAATGCAACACAAGAAAATTACAAATGAAACCATAGTTTGAAATGTCAGAAAGTTTGGTATGGGATTCATGACAAAATTTCATGAAAAATCAAGTAACAATCTCCATGACTACTCAGTTATGTATCCTTTTCCTCCTTCCTCGACTTCCATGTTGTTGTTATTTTTTTTTTATCTAGAAGAATCTTTATTATCTATACATTTGCTTCTCAAAGTAATATGTTTATCACTTTATCCTTCCAGCTTGCCCTGTCTTTTTTTAAACATTGGATTTGTAAATAATAGAATCTTTCTCCTTCTATCATGGATAGAGAGATAGAACACCTTGTGTGCATCCCAGCATCATCTAATGCTACCTGCTCTCATCACGGCCCATCGGTCAGTGGATCAACAGCTGACCGAAGCTGCACCAATCAGATGGCCAGGAGGCTCAGTCTGCTAACCTTTATCTGCACCATCTCTATACAAGATGGGAGGTGAAATATCATCTCTGAACTTTCATGTTCCAAGCCTGACCTCTTTTCTTTGAACAGGATCTTCATCTCTTAAGACAAAATGCTGCTGGCTCCTCTGGCTGAAAAAGCCAGTCACTCCTTTAGTAAGAATTGCTTCAGAGCTTGCAATAGAACATTTTTGAAAACTAGATTTTTATTGTAAAGACAAGGTCTTACATTTCTCTACCCTTCCTTAATCCAAGGTGAATTTGGGTGATACAGTTTTTTTTTTAAACAAAAATCATAGTAATAACTGTTACCAAAAATAAGAAGCCAAATATTCCTAAAATAGTCTCAATGAAATTTTCTGTATAGTGGAGGCAAAGAAATTCATATTCAAGATAGTCAACAGACAGAGTATATATGTGAATGGGAATAGAGAAATGGAGCCATAACTCAGTACCACAGAGTATTCTTAATGTTTCAGGTCTTCTGACATAAATTTTCTCCTGTCATTTATAGTTGAGCATCTCAGTATTAAGAGAGCAGAAAGGCAACACCAGATTTATTGTTTATGTAGTTGTATGTAAAACTGGAGCTTTAAGCAATTTGCTGCAACTTAAAAAAATGGAGACAATTATATTAATCATTCATATCTTACTCATTGTGTTAGAATAAAATGGATGCATTTTGAAAAATACACTATAAATTACATATTGAAATATGGTGACCAATCTTGATAATCACAGGTGGCACCTTGTTCTAACCATATCTCATTTGATGTTTTCATGGTCTTTATTTACAGAACTATTTTTGTGCAAGAAGAATGACTTCCAATTGCTCTCTACATTTCAATTGCAGATCCATATAGAGTCATCTAAAACTTGTTTTCACTTGTAAGATACACAAGTTCATTGAGTAAAATTACCTCAGAAAATATATTTTATTCCATAAAGTCACATTTTTGTAATGTTATGATCGACTACTCTTGTTGTTAAGCACTAGTTGCTAAAAGAGTTGTTTTCGTAAATATGTAAAACAACTCAGTTTTATATTGTCATATCTGTTTCTTCTTCTAGAACACTAAGTTGTTGCATTGGCCCTTCAGTTTCAGTTTCTTTTTAACTTAACTTATGCATTCTCTGGCATCTCCAAGAAGTGATATTTCTATCAATAATGAAATTAAATTTTTATATATTATTCTCAGAATTCTTTATTATCTACCTCGATATATTTCATATATCCTTCAGCTCCATGCTCATCCTACTCATTATTCTCCATCAGATCTTGAATTTTAGCAGTAACCTTGATCAATATTATACAGTCAGGCAAGAACAGAGCATACCAGCAACCCAGTTCTGTTCTTGTTAGGATACGTATCACTTCATTTAATTGTTTGTGGACATCAGCATTTGTGTTGTTGCACTGGTCCCAGTCCCCAGGAATTATATTCCATGACCTTCATGTCACCTCTCTCTTCTTTGTCTCACACCTCTTCATTTTCAGAGGATGATGGGGAGTAGCTGTCCTAAGTTACTCCCTCAGAATAAGTTCATTCTAACTTGTTCACTGAAATGGAAATTGCTACTCCCCACTACTCACCCATGTCAACTTCTAGAGAAAACACTTGTCATTACAATCACCTTCACGTCATTTAAAGCCAGTCAGGTCATCACATCCTTTAAAGGAGTAAAATTTATGCTACAGATAAAATTGAAATTAAAAAAGTTAATTATCCTAATGAGTTGCAGGTGGGGAAAAGACATTTGAAAGGACATTCAAGGTGTCTTGAGTGATGGAAAGCAGACAGGTAGTCTCACTTTTATACCAGAAGGGCAAATATATCTGTATCTAAAGCAGAGAAAAACAGCTGTCCTACCAGGTAATGAGTTAGTTGTCAATGAAAGTAGTGTAGAAAGAAGAAATGGAACACAATAATGAAAACCATGTCCTTGAGGAAGCAGAAATACTTGGAAAGGGGAGAGGTAGGGAAGTAAAATATGTAGATATAATGAAATATATCACTTACCTCTTCCTCATTTGGTCACCATTTCACAGCTATAGATTTATCTACCTTGGAATTTCAAGTTGTAAAGGACCCTCAAAAATCCTCTTAGCCACATTTCCACCACTCTTAGAGATTAATACCATCCATGTATAGGAACTGCAGTTCTTTTATTTTTAAAGAGAACTATTACTCTACTAGATTTTTTTTTTTAACTTCTTATCTTGACCCCAAATTTGCTACAGATGTCACTAACCAAATAAGAAAATCTGTTCTTTACTTTAGGGAAAATATTTTGAAGGCTAGAATTACAAGTAAGAGCAAGTGCACTCTTTTTACATGTCAACTGTAAAATGTGAAATTTAAGGCAAGCATATTCCTTAAAGAGAGGCAAGTGTGCAAAGTCAGGGCACACTCCCATTTGGCAACGGGCACACATTATGTTTCAGGGTGAGCATGAGTAATCTTTTAAAAAGTGTTATACTTTTTTCATCAGAATAACACATTAGTTGAAATCATTTTCAATTTTGAATTCTAAACAGTTTATACTACACATATCATCTAATTCAATAGAATTTTTGTGATGACTAATCGTATGGATTTTGTGAAAGCTGGAAGGGAAGAAAACCTGTATGTGCAATAAATAATTGAAAAACCTGGTCTGTGTACTTTTCTGTTATAATTTTTTCCTAAAGGAAAGTGATATAAACTTTTTTTTTTGAGACTAGTTCTTGCTATTTTTGCCTGTGGAACCACAGGTAAACATTGCCTGAGGTACCACAGACTCAAGCAATCCCCAGCCTCAGCTTCCCAAGTGGCTGTGATTACAGGCACGTACCACCATGGCTAGGTATATTTTTTGAGGACTAGGTTTCGCTACGTGCCGCCGGTGGGACTCAAACTGCAATCCCTGGCCCCGGCCATGGCTCTTAGGCTGCCACTTACAGGCTTGCACCAAGTGATTTAAACTTTTATTAAAAGAAACATCAATGTATTATTGAATATATTTAAATAGTTCACATATATTTATAATAGATACAGTATTTTGTGCATTTCTATAAACACGCTAGGTTATATCCTTAAGAACCTTGAATAATGTATAAAAAAAATGAAGAATCATGGAAATGATCCATGTCTGGTTCCCCAAGCCCGGTGTAACTCTCTTAAGTATATCACTTTCTGTATACTTGTTTCAAGTAACATCCTATGTGCTTGAAATTTAGAAAGTGCAATAAAGTTGAAATGAGTTAAGATCATATTGTAACTCAGGTTTAACACATAGCTCATATTGCTTATCATTGTATAATGCATAAAACATCAGTGTTAAAACATCATTTTAGATGTAGCTAAAATCTTGCAAGCCATAGCAATAATGGTTGCATAGTATTCTCTTAGAAGATCATACCATAATTTACTTAATCATGCATTCATTGTTGAGAATATAATTTGTTTCAAGATAACCTCTGTTGTAAATAAATAACTTTATAAAACTATTTGTTTTTTTCATATTATATTTATAGTATAGGTTACTAGAATAGCAAATTGAAATAAAATGGTAACAGAATCAAGCAGACTTCTTTATTGCTAAGGATGAATATGCTATGTCTCTGGCTTCCCCTTAATATAATTGTGTGTCCGCCCATATAATGGATTCATGTACATCAATCAGGCAGATTTTGAGTTCCACACTGTGGGCAATAACCTGGAAAACTCTGTATTCATTCTACCCAACTCTTAGTATCATAACATTAACACATTAAATTTTCACAAACACCCTATGAAACAGGGCCATATTTATCTTCACTTTCTAGGAAGCAAAATGAAGCATATGTGAGCAAGATAAATCAAGCTGATGAAGGTACAGACAGGTCTGAAATCAGACATTAAGTTCCAGTCTCTACTTCAGGTAAAACCAGGAAACACAAGGAAATTATTATCCACCATTATAAAGGTAGAGGGAAAAAGAAAAACAAAAACTTTAAGCACACACAAAAAAAATAATTTGCCCTTATCACCCTCCAGAAAGAATAAAGGCATTGATTTCAAAGACATCATAGGACAGACAATGGTGCAACATTAACCTGCAGTTTGGTAAACATGGGGAAGGAGTATGCAGTGAGCAATTGTCTGTTTTAAAATTCCTCACCATTTTGGAATGCAGTCTTGGTAGGCACCAGAATGGTCCTAGAGCTGTCCTTTCAGCCCCTCTTGTATTAATACCATAGGCGACGGAGGTTGCATTGAGACAGCATGCCATTGATTGAGACCGGGGCGAGTGTCAACAGAAACAGTCATGGCATAGGAAGCCATGAGGAGGATGACGGCAGAACATGTGGTCTCACATTATACCAACATCAGGAACTGGGCCTACACACATGATGGAAGTTT
The DNA here is from genome assembly GCA_004024945.1 of Uropsilus gracilis. Taxonomy (NCBI): domain Eukaryota; kingdom Metazoa; phylum Chordata; class Mammalia; order Eulipotyphla; family Talpidae; genus Uropsilus; species Uropsilus gracilis. The sequence goes on from PVHY01009990.1 coordinate 32,395, forward strand.
TGGTGGTGTTGTGATCATGACTTGATTCAGCATTGAGGGCAAGAGTCTTCTCAATCACACAGAGCTGGACTCTGGGTGTTGTCAGCTGGTGACTTGTCTTGACTCCTGCCTATTTACAAGTCAGGTTTTCCACACTCACTGTTCTGTTACAACCTGACATTTATCCAATAATCCCTAAGATATGACTGTGATTTGCTAGGAGCTGTCACTGAAACAAAGACAAATGCAAAGATGATATAAATCTTGACATTTTAAAGGAAATGACAGTCCCAGAAGAATGAGTTCTGGGTTGGACATGAAAGAAAGCAAGAGTTCCAGAAGACTATAATAAGCTAGAATTAGTATGAGGTTAATTGCACAAGTTTTAGATTAAATATTAATATTCAAGATTAATAACAATTTTGTCTTTATTGAATGCATTTTTTATTTGAAGAACCTCCAAGAATTCATTTAAATTTACAAGGTGAGTTAATACATAGGACATGAAATCATCAATTAAAACATGAAATTTATGTAATGTATATCTCTTTAACTAGCAAGTAAAGAGCTAATGAATAACATCATTTGTAGAGTTCTTGAGAGCTGCTTGTGACCAAGGTGCTTGCTTTTCATCACTGGTGCCTTCATGCTGGAAAGTCATTGCCACCTTCTCCTGCGCTCAGAGCCACCTCTGTCAAGGATGTTTTCCAAATCTGACATTTGTCTGTGGCCCATTCTGACCTCTGCCAAGTACAGAATCAAGATTGGGTGAGTGGGTGATATGTAGTTGAGGAAAGAATTAGCTCTTCATTGGTCCTGAAGTGAAGAAGCTAAAGTGAGGGAAAACCCATCTGAGGAAAATGTGCAAGCTACCATGAGTGGCTTTTCTTTTCTTTTTTTAAAAATAATTTATTTATATATAAATTTAACATATTTGTGTTCTCTGGGGTTCATCCCTCCCTCCCTGACCGTAACACCGAGTACAGGTGTCCTTCTCTATCCACATTGAAGTCTCCTTTGGGTAGATTCCCAAGAGAGCAATTGCTGGGTCATATGATAGTCCCATTTTCATTAATGAGGGCCCTTCACACAGCTTTCCATAGAGGTTGGACCTGTTTACATTCCCACCAGCAGTGTAAGAGTGTCCCCTTCTCTCCACATCCTTGCCAGCACTTGTTGTTGCCCATTTTATGGATGTGGGTCATTCTTACTGGTGTAAGGTGGTGTCTCATTGTGGTTTTGATTTGTATTCCCATTATTGCTAGTGCCATTGAGCAATTTTTCATGTGTCTGTTGGCCATTTGTATTTCCTCTTAGGAGAAGTTTCTTTTTAGTTCTTCTCCCCATTTTATGATTGGGCTTCTTGTTTTGCTTTTGTTTTTTCTGAGCAGGGCTCGTGGCAGGGGTAGTTATGTGAGGACCCGAGGGTCAAATCTTTAGGAAGATTCAGTCATTCTGGCCTATCTGACTTTGAGCACACCATATCCTCATAACTTGCCTAAGTAAACAAATAATCCCTTGAGGTTGTCACTTATTCAATGCTTATTAAATGTGAACAGAAGTATAAGTAACTAAATTTCAATAATCTAGTACTTTCAGCTATTACTATTGTAGTAGTCAGTATGGGACAGGACAAGCAATGACTTACTTAGCACATGTGAATGTGAGGAGAACTTTTTGAGAATGAGGTTAAAGTAGTGTGGACACAGCCCTCAAGCTGTGAGTGAGAATGAAGTGGTCTGGTTTTAGAGTAAACTGCAAGGAATAAGCCTTTGTACTGGTACTAAAGGATAAAAGGAAACTGTTTTAAGATCCCAGTAAAGATGTGCTGCTGAGGAAGGGGACTTCTTAGCAGAAGCAAGGTCTTGAAGAAGTATAACCAGGAGGGAGTGGACCACAACCTGCAATAACTTTCTCCTGTCCCAGTCTGCCCTGATGGATGGCAGCCATAAGGTTAACATTCTAGAACTCAGAGTAGAGCAGAGAAGGTGTGTTGACAAGTGGGGGTGGGGTGAGGCAAACAGAACAACCAGCACATTCCTCTTTCACATGTAGGAAAGATGAAGTTCAGGGTGATCAACCGAAATCACATAACTCTCTTCTAGCAGACCTGGAATACCAACTAAAATGACACATTTTGTTTTTTCCCCTCTTTTCTTCCTCTCCCCCTGTGATCTTTGTCTCTATGTACTTTCCCCCACCCCCAAGGCTTTGCACACTAAACTAAATGAACCATCTTTAAAAATCAGAGATAATTGGAACTAAACAAATTGAACTTGGGGTTTTAATCATAATCAATTAAATTCATGTGTGAAATTCATTGTCTCATATTTTATAATGAAATTGTGAGTTATATCCATATGGGTGTCAAGGCAGAAAATGTGTATGTATATTGGAATTTATTTTAAATAGGAATGTCATTGTTAAGTTTTTTGAGTATATGAAACAGGTCTGATGTTTTCTGTGTGTTCCTGTGTTCTCTCAACGTATGTGGACACATGCTTCAGGAAAACCCATTCTTACTTTATGAAGACATGACTTCACCTACCCTCTTATAGCACACAGGTTCTGGGGATCAAAATGACAGCAACAGAGACCCTGCAATAAAACTGTATATTTAACCCTGGGGAAGAGTCCCTAGAGTGTTTATTCAAGAGTAGTGTTTCTTTAAATACAATTCTTACCTATTTTGCAATGGCTTTAACAGCACATGAGGAAGTAGCAACCAGAATGACAAAGGTAAGAAATGACAGAGCTGGGCTGGCTTAATTGATAGAAGCAAGGAATGTGGATACAGTCCCTTCTTTGCACCAACACTGAGGATTATGCATACTTCCTCTGCAGCTGCACTAGGGGCACTGCCTCAACACAGGAAGTCAATAAACTGGAGAGCTCTCTGGTGTGTCCTGAGAGGTCAGCATTTCAGAAATACAAACTATTCTTTTCCCCCACCCACCATCAGTTAGTAGGAACATGCTACATATTTGCATTTTAATAAGTATTTTATATGTTTTCTTCTTAGGAAACTTTCTCAATTTTATAGCTGAGCACTAAAACATGTATAAAGAAGTTTGTCACTCAAGGTCAAGTAATTTAAATTTGGATCACTTCAAGTTCCAAATCCACATTACCTTAAATTGGTCCTGCTCTGGCTGGATTTAGTTTTTAACCCTAATGACATAATTCTGCTGACATGAATGGTCATGGTGGAGAAGGAACACTGGGACCATTCCAGAAATTTGGATTGGATTGGTGTTTGAATCTCAGCTTTTATGGGAAAACAGTGAGCACTGAATGTCATCACTATAGCCTATGATACCATCATATGACCATGTCATGCTGCAGCCAAAGTCAGGGGCTTCATTACACAGACCTGGGTTTATGTCCAGTTTTGATCACAGACTCATCAAATAATCTTTACTGAGCTACTTTTCAAAGTTCCAGCATTCTTATCTGTATAAAGGAATGAAATTCTCTGCTCCATAGACTAGTTGTGAGGATTCATAGGAATCATGCATAGAAAGCATTCTGGGTACACCTGAAATCAGGTTCCTGAGTCCTAAAGGCTTGTAAAAATGCACACTTGTTACTTTATTATAATGAGTTACCTGTCTGTCCTCTATCTAGATAATTGAAAGATCCAGTGTGTTTGTCTTTAGGAAAGCCATAGAAACAAGTTCTGGTTCAGCAGGGAAAAACTATTCCAAGTTAGAGTGGATAGAGACATTTCTTAAAGGATAAGTAATCTGAACAAATATTTGAGATTTGGGGCAAGAAAGTAGGATGCTAGGTAAACTGTGTAGGACTGGTCATTAGTCACCTATGTGCCTATAGTTCCTAGGTTCTTAGCTATAGGCTTCACACTAGAATCTCTTGATAAAGCTAAGCATTCCTGAACCCAAGTTGAGAGAGTCTTACTTCATGGGTTTGGTACCACTTGGTGAAAACTTTTTAAGCTGCTTTAGTATTTGGTTGAAACAAATTGTCTGCAGAGGAACTAAATTTGCATGTCTGTCTTATCCTTCTAGACATTCCAGAAGTTGGTCTGAAATCTTACTAAATATACTCTTTCTACTTCTAGTTATTCAAAGTCATGTGTATTTTCCAGAGTCTTCACAAAATGAGAGCCTTCTTAATCATTTCTATGTTTTCAGACTGTTCAGTTTGTAGCAGAACAGAACTGACCTAGTTTAGACATAGGTGTGTGTCACCATTGCTTTACCTCAACCTCTCTATCTGCCCTGGGTAATGCAATGACCACCAAATAGGAACATTCCACAAGACCGAGATGGTCCTGATCCTTAAAACTCATTAAATAGACTTTGCTGAGTTACTTTTCTAAGTTTCTGCTTTCCTATCTATGTAAAAGAATAAAAGTTTCTGCTTCATGGACTGATTGTGAGGATTCAGAGGAATCGTGTCTAGGAAGATTAGTGTCTGGAGGCAAAAATGGAGTTTGACTATCTTTGTAGTTCTGTTCCAGAAGTCTGGATGAAGAAAAGTGTGAACTGAAGATAATTTCAAAGGTGAGACTGGCAACATATATATATATATATATATATATATATATATATATATATATGTATGTATATGTATATATATGTATATATATATACATACATACAAATATATATCCAAACTGACAAAAATGAATTTTTTCATGACAAAATTTGAAGAAAATGTGCCCTTATGAAAATGATTCCCACATATACATGCTGTCTACACCGGATTCACCCTTGTCTTTCAATGTGTCGAAAGTGATCTCCCCAAAATTCTCAAAACTTCTCTCTTTAGGACTTGGCACATTGCCATGCAGATTATTTTGAGGTGACTTTAACAGAGTCATTGGGGCCTAAGGAGAAATTCTCACCTTTCTGTTAATCTGAGAAGAGTAATTTTCACTCTATTTACCTAAAAGAATGATGATTAGAATACTATCCAAAGGCAAGCTCATCTGTGAAAATCATCTTTTTCTATGAAATCAGCCTGTAATTGCAGAGTAAACATGTATCACTCCCTCTTTATCATGTGAGACCCTTCGTCTCTTCCTGAGGCCTCAGTCCTATACCATTTGTCAGCTCACAGATAAATCTCCTTTGCTCTAGAATTTATATTCTTTTAATTCTTTATGCATACACAATCAAATTTATTTTATTTATTTATTTATCCATTAATTTATCTGATGCCAATTTAATTTCTTTACTATCTTGACAAGAATCTAAGAGGGGAAGCTACATTTCCCATCATGTGCCTCTGAAATGAGGCAAATTCCCATATAAAGGGAATGGCCTGGTCAGTGATTTCCCAGTGACACTCTTAAGAAAATATGGTGCAAAGAGATAAATAAAAATATTTATTTACATAGAAAAAAAGATACCTAAGAGAGGGAAGGAAGGAGAGGGAGAAAATATATTGGTTGGTCAACATTTGTATATAATCTATTATACCTGTAATAATAGCAAATGAGCACAGAGCAGGGTGAACTCCAATGTTAACTGAAAAGAGAGTGGAATTCATGTTTTCAGTCTAATATTCAGTCTATTCAACTCTGCCCCTAGTTCCCAAGCACCTTACCCTTATTTAGGAAGTCAAATTCATCTCATACTGGGAGTTGTACTGAATTTATACTAGTGGTGCACAGATGGAGGTCTTCATGAGAATAGAAATGGGGATGGAGTCTGAAGAGATGTTAGGGAATACAGTCCAGAAAAGTCCACTTTTGCTATGACCATCACCAAATGGTTCCAAAATTGTTTTTCATTATTTTTCTAACAATTTCTCCATTTCAATTTTCTGCTACTACTTCTATGGTGATGAAATTCATGCATAATGTATTGCATCAAAAGGCAGTTTCTCCTGGGAGTATTCAAAGAAAATAGCAATCAGTCATGAGGCATTGTCCATGCTTAATGAATGACAAAGTGCCTCCTTTTAATCAGTACAAGACCAAAAAAAAAAAAAAAAAAAAGGTTGGAGATGATGTTAGTCACTTAAATAGTAGATACAAATAGTAGACTGAGGAAAAACTCAGTGAAAAGGGACAGAAAACTCAAATATGATTTTTAGAGGCTACTATTAAAAATAATTTTCTCTTCATCTTCATTCTAATTCTATTAAATAATACAGCAAAATGCTCTTGTAAACTACATCTACTGCCAACACATTTGATCTATTTTTATATAAACTCTTAGGGTGGGAGAGACAAGCAGAATTTCTGTTGGTTTTGTGGGAACTTCCTCATGTGTTCCTCAGATTGAACTCTCAATATTTGGCCTGTTCATTCCTGAGAGCGATGCCACAGCACGATCTCATTGGATGGCCCCTGAAACATCTGTACTGTAGCATAGTTTTTCTTGTCTTAATATTGACAAGCTTGTTCACCCTGGTTACTCTAGATCTGATGAAGCTATTAAGCTTCCCTAACTTCCTAGAAGCTTCCCTAACTTTCTGGAAGACCCCTCAGGCGGAATACAGGTTGTTTTCCTCTTGGCTCTGCTCAACCACAATTTTCAGTCATTTCAATTAAAACTTTATTAATTTAACAATGCTTACAAAACTCTAATTAAGGATATACAATCAATATTTCTTCCTGAAATTATATAAAGATAGACAAATTGCTGTAAACAACAAGAACAGTTATGAAAACATTCCCATAGTAGAAAGGGACCAAGGAAAGAGAAAATACAAAAACAGTTTACTTCTGTTAATGAAATGCAATTTGTTGTCACTGCAGATCTTGGCTAGATAAAAGAAAAATCTGAGTCAAAACAAAAACGAGAAAAGAGAATAATTTGCAATAAAACTTATTGAAATTGTTCATTTCAATCTATACAGAAAACTATCAGTCATGAGTTCAGTCAATTGGCATATGTCTTACAATATCATTGAAGTCTTTCTTTTGCTAATTTCTCTAGACACAATTTCTTCAAATGTCAGAATTCTGAAATAACCAAAATTAAGGATATGATAATACTATAATTGACAATGAAATTTGTTCAACGTTATATCTTACATCATTCCAGATCAGCAATTAGCAGGATTGACAAGCAACTTTAGAACATATTAGACACTTAAGTTTTACAGAAAATTTAGAATATTAATATTCATGTGCATGATGAAGCTAAAATGTTCTCTCAAGTGACAATGCTTCCCATTAAGCTCCATTTTACCAAATAAATGCCAAATAGGCTGAATTTGTCTATTGTATCTCTCACAAAGAAAGGAGATTTTATGTGGTATTTTACAAAATCTACTGAGATTTTCATAAATTTGTTTCTGATCTATCAAACAGAAGACTATCATTTTTTTCTTGATTTCTATTTCTGGGAAATTTTAACATAAGTATCAGAGAAAAGCATCATTTAATTACCCAATAGTGACAATTCATGTAATAAACTCTGACTAGGAAAAAAAAAAGGCACTATGCTGACAGAAACGAACAATTTTTGCCTTTTTTATATGCTTTCATTACAAAAGTAACCATTTTCTCTCCAGCAAAACTTCATTAATTATTTCAATTCTACAATTAATGTTATAGACTTTCAAAATCCTTTAATGTCCCAACTCTTTTTTATACTAATAGCCAAATATATAAGTATCTTTGAGTTGAGTAGCATGTGCTCAAAGCAAACAGTACAGGTCAAAAAGAAAAGGAATGCTCGGAGCCAGAACTTCAAAGACATAGCTATTTTAAACTAAATCATTGAATTTTCACTAACTAGAGATAATTCCATATATGCTTCTTTAAAGTGTTCTCCTTTTATTCAGCTCAAAATTTCTATAGACACCATCTATACCAACCTTTACATCCTTCAGGAGTTAGAACAATTAGGATCAAAGGGATGGCACACGTCCAAGCAGTACATGCATACAGGTATCTCCCATAGTATTTAATTTATATCACATGGGAGATGTTATGCAACTGCAGTTTTACTAATATTTGCAAAGAAGAGAGCTTTGTTAATTTTTTTAACCCTTACATAAACAAACCCATGTTTTCTACAACTAGATTTTTTTTTTAAACCACTGCCCAGTGGAAAGGTAGATTTTGAAACAGACAGGGTATTTGGTCTTTGCAACCCACACATGTATCTGTAAAAATAGTCTGAAAGGAGAAAAAAAGGAAATAACCAAATGGGCCCATGAAAAGAACAAAACAAACTTGCCAAAATCAATCCAATTTCTTTCCTTGGAGTCAAAGTCAAATTATCAAAACTGGGGAACACTGACAGCAGAGATCAAATGGTTTCAGATATCATGCCACATATCTTAGGAGAATAAAAAAAAATCAGTGAAATTACCAAGTAAGATTCATAACTTTATTCATCATTTCAGGGTTTCCAGTGTTCACCAGGAAGTGCCTTCTGCAGAAATTAAGTGTCTAAACATATTTAAGGTCTTGTGTTTTTCTTAAACAAATATTTTGCTCTTCAACAGGTTCACAAGACCACTGGGTTTTGACATCTGTGGCACTACCTTCCAGGCCTTCTATACTCTGGCACGATGCACTCAGTGTTTCACACCATCAAGTTTCAAAGATAAGATTATTTCTCTGACTATTGAGCTTGGACATCTCCACTCTTCCTGATGGTGAGAAAAAATTTTAACAAGGTCTGAAATGGTGCAATGGTTCATCTGGAGACACAGAGATCCCAGAGAGAACAATGATTTATAACTAAAATTTCCTGATTATATTGCATATACTACTTGATTCTGCATTCTTAGTCTATATCTGTTATAATGCTCAAAATTAAAACTTGAATGTGCTTGCTGGGAGGACAAGCTTGGGTACTATGGTATCCTGAAGCATCACCATGACATAACCTGTGTACAGGCAACAATTTTCCATCAAGCTACTATATTCTGCATTAATCTCCCACCCAGAGCTGTCAGAGGGTCAGCAAACTTGCTCATCCGGTATACATGGTTGCAAGATTTTCTAAGGAGTTATAGGTTAAGATTATGTCATTTAGTTTCTCTGTATTGATTAGGAACAAGTTAAGTGATTTTAAAGAGCTACTGACTTGCAATTGCACATTACCATCGTCTAATAGAGTTATTTGATGTTTTCCCATGCACCCAGCAAACAATCAACACTCACTTGGTTTGTTCTAACGGTGTCAAAACTTGGTGTGGCACATACACACTGTTGGAGTGACTTAGGCGGAATCGCTGTGTGTCATACAAAAGTCTCAAATGACAGCTATAGCCTGCAGGCATGCAGGTCATCTCTTCGGGTTTGCTCCAGTTGTTTGGACAGTTATATGACAGGCTGCATTTCTAGTCCTAATAATAGACTGGAACTCCCATGCCGATTCACTATGTCACCTGCACATATTCTGAGATCTGGCAGATGTAAAGTTAGTACTGAGATCAGCCATCTCTTTATCAGAAAGCTAACATTCTTTATTTTATCAAAAACATAACATTTAAGGGTTGAAAACAAAAAGTCAGAGTCCAACCCTTCAGGACTTTCTATGGAGACTTTCTAATAGCCCAAATTTGGGAATGCAAATTCCATAAAACCCAGCCTTTCCAAAAATAAACATGATTACCTTTAATTGTGAGGACTTTAAAAAATTAAAGTCACCTGCTTTCTATCATGAGCCATACTTGCCATTTTTAATCTCAAATGCCAATTATGTTATCTTTTGCTGCATATTGAAGTCTTTTGAGGCAATATTCTGTAGTCACATTCTGCTAAGTTTTTTAAAACTGCTGTGGATTCTCCAGACAGGCTAAAAATCAGGGTTAACACCTGTAAATCTTCTCCACATAGTAGAGAATATACTGTTTTACTGATAACTTTCTGAAATTAAAGGCTAGTATTTCCCATGCAGGAATTCTTCAGCTATGTGGACACAGAGCCCAGTATACATCAGTGTCCTTGGACTTAGGAGCCTGTCTTTCAAAAGCACAAAGTAACTGATTACAGTTATCTACTCAGATGAAGAAAAGGGAATCCTTCAAGTTTAGTACTGAAAAACTGTCAAAATTCTGAGGTAGGACAATTAGCAGGGATAAGTTTTAAGCACAGTTGATATATGTCTTGGACAATTTCATTAGTGACGATCAAATCCTGTATAGTTTTCATTTGTGTGGAGTTTCTTTACCACCAATATCAGTGTATTGTAGGGAGAGTTGCTGGATTAAATTAGTTGAATTGGAGAAACCTTTCTAATATATCCTGAATTTCCCTCAAGCCTCCTCTGGTAGTGGATTTTGCATTCTCCGTGGGCTTCTGTTCCTTTCTGCAACACTTCTGTTCTTCCAACATGCTTTTTTTTTGGCATGCCCTGGGCTTCCATCAGTTCTAACCACATTACTAGCTCTTTTTTAGATTTCCAGTGGCTACACTTCAGCTTTTAGTGGGACATCCTGAATGAGCACTCATGGAGACTGCAAACCATGTGCTGGATGTATCTGTAATCACATCCTTTAATCTTGAGGTGAGGAAATATCTTGTGCTTAAGTTCACTTAAAAATTAAAGTCTTCTTTATCTGTATTCCACTAATAAGTGACACCACATGGTGTTTATCTTTCTCCTTCTGATGTATTTCACTTGACATTACCTCTTGTAACTCCATCTAAATTACTCCAAATGGCTTAAGTTTATCCATGTGTGCCCCCTCCTCAGTGTTTGTTTCCTCACTGTTCCTCTAACATCTCCTTATCGGAGAGCTATTCTTTATTATAAACCAGATGAAGCACAGAAGAATATTTTTGCCATAAGTCTCTGTAAATATGTCATTGCCCATCAGTGACACCCCAAAAAATGAATGACTAGCCATTAGAGGATTTTTAATATCACTTAATATTGTACATAAAATATTAAAGTTTTTAATATTTTAAGGAAGCTATTTAATGTGTGATCTTCTGATAAAGGAAGGTGTGTTGAAATGGAAGCTAAACCAGTGTGGATAGTCTTTCCCTCTTTCCTTCTGAGCCTTGCCAACTCAGGTAATTCCCTGTTCTATCGCTTTTTATTTCTGATCATTTCCCTTTCTTAAGTAAAGTTGTGTCTATTATTCATCCCCCCCTCCAATAAAAAGAAAGAAAGAAAAGTTAAAACAAAATAGTACAGTCAATTGCAACAGTACAAGCTCTCTCTTAAGACTTTCTCAGCTGAGAATGTTTGATTTTCCCAAGGGTAAACATTACCTCAAATATTCTGGATTCTTATGTACTGAACATCACTACATTTTTAAAAAATAAATATCTCTAGCCAATTGCACTACTGGAACAGCCATGTGTCATATTGTTTCTAGCCATCATTTTCCTGCAATGACAAAGAACAGAATTTCATTAAAATCAGGAACTTTCTCTTTTATACTTTTTACTTAATTTGTAAGACCCAGGTCAGTCCAGAGAAAAAACTTAGATCATTTGTTTGCATTCACTCCCCTATTGCCCTCAGCTACAGTGACTTTATTTAAAAGAGTAGTAGAAAAGGTGATCCATTCTCCTACAACCAAGTCCTGTTCAATAAAAGTCATTAGATTGAGGGGGGGAAACATTTGGACTGTGCCCTTATGGCGAATAAAAAGGCAGCTTAACAGAAATGCCTATTTTTTTCTTTTCTTTCAACTCTGCTCTTGATTTTTCTTTCTTTCTTTCTTTCTTTTTTTTCCCCCCTTTGGAAATTTCTGGAAATCCTTGTAGCAATTTTGTGTGTAATATCATGACTTTTGCTAAGAATCTATACAACAAAAGGCCACTTCTGCAATGTAAAAACAAAAGCAAAGGCAAATTGCTTTGTGAGTTTTCTGGAACCCACAGGGATATGGCCTCAACTAATCTGGGCATGCTGTACTGACCTTTGCCCAGCAGAGAACAGGCAGTCACCCTGCGAAGAGATGAATGGTAGCACTGATCCCAGAGGGAATTTGTGTTCTTGTGCTGGTCCAGGGTTGCAGACTATAGTCTAGCATAAGTAGTAACTTCGCTCCTTAGTGACAAATGGAGAAAAGATAAAGACTCTCCACTCTATAACCTCTACTTTGAACAAGAAACTCATCCTTGCATCAAGGCTTCTGCTAGCACTTCTCCCTGCCACATTGTTCCCTGGATTCAATAAATCATCTTCATTCTGTAATACTATAATCTCCAGAGAAAGGGGAGATTCCAGATTCCCTGCTCCATTTGAGGAAATGTAGAGCTAAGCAGTAAGAGAAAATTAAAAAGAACTTGGGATAAAAGTCCAAAGTCCAAAGGGAGAAGACCTGGAGGAGGCACATGGAATCGAGAGAAATGTGACCAAGAAGCTGCACTTGCTTTTCAGCTTTGGACTTGTACCAGGGAGTTGTGGACATGGAAGTAGACACTTGGCAGAGACAGAGACATGCGTGAAAGACCCACAGGGAGAATGAGAATAGAATCTTTTATCTTGACGTAGCTTTATTTTGATTCTTTACTTCTAGACTTGCTTGACGCCTTCTGCACCTTTCATATGGATCCCCACCAGAAGGTGCTTTAGACTTGTGGCCAACTTTTAGACCTCAGTGCTTTGCTTTTAGGCCAACTCTGTTGAGTGGGCATTTGCCCATGAGGCTATGATTAACTTTGTATCTTTCATGTGGAAATTATTTTAACTGTATTCATTCTACATTAAGTTTCTTTCTTACTGATGGTCTTCTATATTAAAACTATGTTTTGACTTTATGTGTTAGATAGTAGAACCCATTTAAGAGTGCAGGTTTGGGGGTCCCAAGGTACCCTAAACACTGCCTGTTAACACTGTGACAGTCAGAATACATTGTCTAGATTTAGACAGTAGAATCTTCACACTGCTCAGTGTAGTCAGAACAATCCAAGAACAGTGACATATCCACTGGGTACTCATGATCTCCAATTACCAGTCTAGCAAGGACAAGGACAGAATTCTAAATTGTGGATGAGTTAACAAGATACTACCGCCTGTCTAGACAGATATATTGACTTTATTCTAAAAGGAATAGACAGTTGTTGACAAAGTTATTGTTGACTTTTCCAACAAATTTTTCATGACCCCTTGTCATACATACACATGTAACTATAAATTTCTGAAATTCTTTAGCAAAACAGTTCTCAAATTTGCCTGCAATTGGATGGGCAATGGTATTGCTTAGGGAGATTTAAAAATATGGATGTCTGCAATTCATCCTTAGAGGCCCTGAAAAAATTGCTGGACACCAGAATTTATAAAAGATCTAATGTGAACAGTGGGCAGAGAGAAGGGAAAGGAGACTAACTGCACGACTTCAGGATTTTATCAAAAGCAGATCCTTCATCTGCCTATGTGGAAATATTGTTTAAATTAAAATTGGGTTCCTGAATGGATGAATGCATGCATGAGATATTTTTTCATTCACCTAAAAGTCAAGGTTGTTTTCATCCGTGGAGACAATGTGTCTCAGAATTCAGTACTGAATTCATTTATATTCTAGAATTTTCACTTCTTGACCATGTTCCAGATCTTTCCCAATGTGAATAATCTTTTGAAAGTAGATATAGTGAAGTTTTCAGAAAGAATCTAACATGGTGCAAGAAGATGAAAGCACATGATTAATATAAAAGGAGTTTCTACTGAAAGAGAAATAAATATCCCATTTCACTTAAAAGTTGAATTGATCTGTAGCTAGCAAACTGAGAATATACTTTCTCTTTTTTAAGCCAATAATAGACTTATTATTTTAATAGTTTATTTATATAGATATATTTTATATCTTTGTATTCCCCCGGGGTTCACCCACCATCTCCCCTCCCTGACCACATCCTTTTTGTTTTTGTTCCCTCTTGTTCACTAGAGACAGGTCTGTGTAGCTGAAATCAGATAATAACGGCACTATTCAATCTTTCCCTTTGATTCCCAGAATGCTATATGCCATCTAGAGAATGCTCATGAAGTATGTAAAACCTAAGACTCATTTCAATTCTAGAAGCAACTTAAATGCTGTGTTCATTGCCTGTGGATCACTCTTTAAAAGATTAAGATATATTTTTACATAAACCCACTACTAAAAAGAAATGAACTTTTTTTCTTCTTTCCAGAGTATAAATAGGAAGGAAGAATGTTCAGTGGGGAAGGTAGGTTTAGATAGGATCATATAACGATTTCTTAAGGGGTCTGTCTTCATAAAATATCAAAATTTTATTAATTCAGTGCTTGGGATAACTGACCGTTCTAAACATTTTAATTGAAATAATGAATATTTCTTAAGATAAGAAAAGCCAAAAGTTTGTCATTCTATTTTTTATGAAGGATTTTGAATATTTACATGTTTGGTTTTCCTTTACCTGACTTAACCCTCTTTTCCCCAGAGGTTTGAGAATAGTAATGGTTGTCTCAGAGCCTGTAAAGTGAACACATTCTACAATTATTTTGGAAAACCTGTTGTTTTCCTATGATTAAAGGCTATATTCCATTTTAGATATTTGAATGACTGACATCTCTTTGGGGAAAGAGAGAAAGGATGGGAATTTGGAGGGATATTATACTGAATTTGTTAGATATCAAGCACTGAAGACATATTTTGGGAAGGAAGAGAAATGAAGAGAAAATAGAAGAAAAGGCAAAGAGAGAGGAAAGTCAGTAAAGGATTTGGGCAACCCAATATCACAAATAAGAAATCTGAGTTAGAACCCATTTTAAAAATTGAGGCAATTAATAAAAATTAAGGCAACAGTTACTTATTGCAAGTTACTGAGGGATAGCCACTGTCTCACCCTATAGGCCTTCAGCTCTTTCATTTAAACTGCTTCTCAAGCATGGTAACTTCTGGAACAAGCAGCTGGAAGTAAATGAGGAACCGTATCTGAGTGAAAGTGAAGAGAAAAGTTTCTATGTGTACTGCTTAGCTAAAGGGAGGGAGTTTTCAATTTCAAAGGAAAATTCAAAATTCTGTATTGACACTTACCTCTTATTCTGTCTCTGCCATCACCAGTGCTCACTGTATAGATAACCAAAAATTCTTTGTTAGTCAACAAGAAATCCTAAATCAAACTGACATAGCTTATATGCTTTATATACCCATAACTCATCATGTCTCCAAAGAATTTGATGAATTTGAATTTGCTTACAAAATTTCCTCCAAGGCACGCATTCTTGAGAATAAATTCACAGAGCCCTGTTAATAGAAAAGAGACATTCCCAAAGCTATGCTTTTTCACACATATATAGCATGCACCTTACTGAACATGAATAGGTGATTGTTTGTTTATATGTTTAAAAATAGACACAGAGTTTCAATACCGAAATATGCAAGAAACTTAAATTTTACTTTGAGATATTGTTTTATTAGAAGATAAAAATTAAAGTCTGCTTATTAGTGGCAAGAGATTTAAGTTGGGAAGGCAAGTATCTAAACTGAGTTAGTAACCTGCATTTCATTAAAAAGAAAATAAGAACTGTAAGCAGATAATTAATTCCAAGGGGACTTAAGGGGAAAAAATAGAAATATTTTCAGCTCCCAAGAGAAACCATATATCTATAAATGGGTACATGGGGAATATATATTTTCTTCAAAACACATCTGTTTTATGCAAAGAAAACTGCTAACACACTTATATTTCCATAAATAAAATGTAAACTGCAATATTTTACACTTAGTATGACACACACACAAAACTATTTTAAATTACTCCACGTATGGGAAATAAATTGCTAATGTTGTAGGCTTTTTCTCTCTAATTCCAGAGCAATTATAAATCTAATTTGGTGAAATTGCAACAGAGAGAAAATTACACACTATGTTTCATCTTTCCATGAAATTCTTGATGTCAGGATAGAAAATACATTTGTCAGTCTTTCCTGAAGCTCATTACCAAACCTTCTTGCCATGGAGTGGCATGTTTGCTCGTATTGCATTCTCTTTCTCACACACACACACTCTCTCTTCCTCCCACACATACACATGCACATATCTCACACATGCAGTAATACAACCCTCACATACATGAAGCAGTGATTCTGCTGTTCAGTTTGCTAAATCAAGTATGAATGTTCTGTTGTTGTTTTTTTTTCAGCACTTAGGAATTAAGAATAAAGTCTTGACACACTGCTTCTAAATGCTTGTTGCACCCCTTTTAAACTTTTCATATATTTATTAATCATCCAACCATTTAAATATTAAATTTCAAATAAATGTGTATAAACTAATTTTGTTTCTTGGGATTCCTGTTTGAACTATACCTGAGAGTTGAAATGGGAGTATCACTTACAGAGTTGTTGTCAAAAGGATCAGGCTGCATGTCTGCGTGAAAACACCCAAGAATGAAGAGAGATACTGAGATATCCAGACTCCTCACACTGTTTCTGATTCAATAGAGAAACCTAAGAGTTTTGCAGCTGCTGGGTCATTAAAACAGCCTCCAGTATTGCCTCTGGCACTGCTGGAAAAGAGGTCCATACCTGGTGTCTCAAAGAGATATTTTTTTTGATCATCTGACACTGCCTCCATGTGCCGCCTCCACTGCTGTCTGGTTCAGCGTTCAGTGCTGTGCATCCTGACCTTCAGACTTTTGCTGTGGGCTGCTTCAGTGTTCTCTTAGTGACCCTGCCCATGGCACCTTCCAGCTGCTATGGTGAGTTGGGGCCTGGCCTGCTGCTTGCCCATGAGCCATGAACCAGGCCCTCATAGGTGGGAGGGTACAGTCTTAAATGAGTGACATTTTGTTCGGAATTTTTAGACTCAATGGACATTATCTGGGGTGAGAGTGTGGGTGAATTGGGATATTAGAAATCTCAAAGTTTCACCTGTTTGGTAAGTAAATCCCATTGTTTTTGTTCCCTGAATCTGGGTGGACTTTGAATTTAACAAGGGCTAAATTCCACAGACAGTGACCTGCTCTCTCTTGGGCACTCTCCTTGTGAAAGAGGAAGTAAGGAAATATGAACAAGTGGTCACTTAGGAAGAGGCTGTCCCAGACCCAAGTCCATTCATCAGCTTGATTGAGAAACAATGGCAGTTCAGGAGGACTCCTATTCAATCAAGAAAAGAGTGAATTGTTCAGAACACCAACACAATAACACAAATAGCAATAGACCAAGATGGTTTCAGAAAGGTAGGCTGGGAAATTTGGGGAAATTCAATAGACCTAGATAGACTCGGAGATTCAGGCCTGGTCAATCAGCAAGATACACTACATGGAGAGACCCAACAACCAACCCCCAACCCTTTCCCACTACACACATAAAAGCACCTATTTATCACCATCTCAGTGACTACACACTTGGAACCCCTTTCCTACTGTCTACTAATCAGCTACCTACTTGGGACCCATCACCAGTCAGAGAGCTTTCCAGTTCTTCTTCTTATCTATCAGTAAATTTCTTGCTTCTCTGTAAGGGTGTCAAAGTTGATTTCTTTACTGAAGGCAAGAGGTAAAAAAGAGCCAAATTGGGGTCCTTGGACTCTAGGCCTACTTCCAGAAAACCCCATTTAACTTGGATAACTATAGCATCCCTAAAACCCTGTTTCATTATCACTTGCTCTTATCTTCTAAGGGAGGAGACTGTTCAAGTTTGCATAAGAACTACAGTCCTTATTGTATATTGATGATATATTTGCATAATTTTTTTTTTGGAAATGTGAGTTCAGACACCCCCAATAAAATCTGTGAACATTTAAAGATACTAAGTTTCCTGACATCGTTAGAGGTGAGTACTTGAATTTAGTGGTGCATCAGTGAGTATGAGAATAAATGTTCTGACCCCAGAGTGCACAAGCCAAGAAATCAGTTTTATGTATACAGTTCTGCTGTTGCAATAAGCATTTCTATCATGATGTGTGGAATGTTCCTATGACTCTCTGTAATAGATTTTCTAATTCTTATTTTTCTCATAAATTTCCAGACAAAATTGTTTCCTGTTTAATGTCCTTAAATCAAACTAGGTAATTCACCAAATGGTAGGAGCATCATAATAATATTTATTTTAGCTTCACACTTTGTGATCTTAGCAATGTTATTTATCCTACATATTTTTATTTCTCTGCATATAGGAAAATATTATTAGAGATCCCAAAAAGTTGTAAGAAATGTGAAACAAATCAAAATGTCATCTACCACATTACTGCATTTGTTTAATTAATATTCTCAGTAAATCAAATATCTCACATTTAAAGGAATCACAAATGCTAAAAATTCTAGTCTTTTGAGTTCAAAGTTATTTTTCTATTTCTGATTGTATCAGTCTGATCAATTATCTGAAAATTGTATTTTCCTCACAAAGTGATTTACTTTACCTGTCAGAAATTGGTTTTTCTTTCAATGATGATAACAAATGTAAAATTCTTGCCTACTTGGTGTTCTTGAAACCTTTGCATTGAGCTCTTCTCATCAGTTCTCCCTCTTTTCCTGTCTAATTTGGGATTTTGGAGAACTTGAGCTTTTCAGATGCTATTTTATAAGACCTAGAGATTTTGGAATCCATATCATCTTCTCAAAATTGCACAGGGTGCTATAAAATGACTTGGAAGTTAAAGCAAATTGATGCTATTCATCAGAATTGTAATGTGTTCACCTCCTTTTACCCAAGAAAGGTTAGGAAAATAGCCTTAGTCTAAAGTTGCTAGAAAGTATTTTAAAAACTTTGCTCTGGGATGTACATATGTGGTTGTCAGTTAATTATTAAGCTATAATTTATTGTTGTAATACAAATATATAATACTTTAAATTTATAAACTACATGGCCTCAGTTAATGTTGAATAGTATTTGCACAACATTCTGTTCTCATTATTACCTATTCCAGAATTATTGAAATGCACCTCAAAGTTTTGATGTCCTGATGATGATGCTAAAATTTACCTTATTTGTCTCCAAGTTACGCAAACTGCTTAATGGCTAAAAAATTTAAAGCAGACATGATTTAGAAATATGAGAAGAACAAGTAGAAATCAAGATAAATATCTAAAATTAACTGTTTTACTTTTAAAATAAGACAACTGCAAATGAGTCACTTGTACGTTTAGAGTGTAACTGCACGCAGAAACAAAAGAGAGTTGAAGGAAAATGATAAAGTTTTTGTTGGAAATCTGAGAACATTTTTATTTTTTTAAGCAACCAGCAAATATGGATTTCCAAGGTAACTAAGTGTAAGTCAATGCCTTTCAATCAAAAAAGTCACTTAAGATTTTGCATGTATATTCCCTATGACATTTGTGTTAATGATGAGGCCACAAACAATGTTGACAGCTGAGCACATATTATTCAGGTGCCTAGGTGCCTCACATTTATTAACTAATATACTGACATAAGTTTCAAGGCAGACTAATTTTTTTCATTATATTCTGACAGCAAATCAAGGCTTGCAGTCCTGTGTTTAGGTGACTCAGTTTTCTAAGACACTGGGTTGACACTTCATGGTCAGGGATGATAGTCAAAGATCAGGATAGTTAACAAATGTTAGTGAAGTGGGAAAGCCCGGGGGTAAAAAAAAAAACAAAAACACACCCACACACACACACATTTACCAGATATAGGAAGAGAACAACGGGCCAAACAACCAACAACTGAACATAAACTTAACCAACCAATAAATCACAGAAAAATGGGAGATGGAATGATTGGAGGGGAGATACAGAGGGGGGATATGGAAGGAGGAGGAGGGATCAATTAATGCACAATTGTGACAAATCAATAAAATGAATTTGAAAAAAAATAATCAAGAAGTATGACTGTAACATCCTTGGGGAAAGGGCACGGATGACCTCCATTAAGAGGGACCTGAGAATAGGAAACTCTGGAATCACTGAATTTATTTATTTATTTATCTATCTATTTATTTATTTATTTATTTATTTGTTTGTTTGTTTATTTGTTTGTTTGTTTGTTTATTTATTTATTTATTTATTGCTGTAAGAGGAACTAAAATCATCCAATTCAATGCTCTGAGGAAATGTAAAATAAAAATGAACATCTCTTGTGAAAAAAGAGAGACCCAAATCTATGCCACCAAAAATGCACAGGCAGAATTTACATGCCATATACTGTATAGGAACCTCCAAATTGAGAATTTAAACCAAAACTGACTTAAAATCGTTGCACCTGACTCATTAATTGCACCTCTATAAACCAGATTATAGTAATATTTCAGAAAAAATGAATGCTCAGGTTTGTTAAACCTTCAGAGAAAATTAGCAAACCACAGAGGTTGGGAGGGAACAGCAAAGAAAAGAATGAGGATTACTGGTCCTAAGAGCCTAACATACTAACATAATTTGAAAGACACAATAAAAAGTTGAAATTTATGAAGGTGCTAAAATAAGAATAGAATGAAAAATTAAAATGAAAGCAAAAAAGGATACTCTAATAAAATATAATCAGATGTGACTTTAAAATGTACTAACTAGAAATTTTAAGACATCAATGTCAATTAAAATCTTAGCAAGTTAATTTAGCAGCAACTAGACACAACTGGTAGATATATGAAAAATCAGAAATGTGTCTTAGAGTTGGAATTTAAAAAGCTAGTGAATATTAAGAAACTGCAGAAAATAAAATAATGGACTGATAAAACACCCAAAAGGAGATAGAAAAGTGGATCGAAAATGTAAGGCAATAGAAAATAAATAACAGCTAAGTATTATCCAGGTACAATGAAAGACAGAATTCTTTGTATTGAAAGCAAGTTTCCATTTTGAGTTGATTTTTTTGTACATGGATTAAGGGAGTTTTCTTGGTCCATTTTTTTGCATGTCTTAGTCCAATTTTCCCAGCACCATTTATTGAAGAGGCTATCTTTGTTCCAAGGTGGCTTTTTCACCCCTTTGTCAAAAATTAGTTGACTATATATGTGTGGCTTTATTTTAGGACTCTCAATTCGGTTGCATTGGTCTGATTTTCTTTGTACCAATACCAAGCTGTTTTAAGTATTATGGCTTTGTAGTATATTTTGAAGTTTGGAATTGTGATACCTCCATTTTCTTTTTTTCTGGTCAGGAGGCTTTTTGATATATGGGGTCTTTTGTTATTCCATACGAATTTCAGTAATTTTTGTTCTATCTCTTTAAAGAATGTCATTGGGATTTTTATTAGAATTGCATTGAATCTGTAGATTGCCTTTGGTGGGATGGTCATTTTGATAATATTAATTCTTCCAATCCATGAACAAGGGAATGTTTTTCCATTTCCTTATGTCTTCTTCTATCTCTTTTTGGAGCGTTTTAAAATTTTCTTTGTATAGTTCTTTAACATTTTTTGTTAGGTTTATTCCCAAGTATTTAATTTTTTTGGGCAAAATTCTCCATGAACTACAGTTCAGAAATTCATTTCTGGAAACATCTACAGATGGCAAAAAAATGAAGGAAAACATAAACAGATGGGACTACATCAAACTGAAAAGCTTCTGTACAGCAAAAGAGACAACAGAAAAAACTAAAAGATGCCCAACTGAATGGGAAAAAATCTTTGCTCTCCACATGAGTGATAAGGATTTAATAACGAAGATCCACAAGGAACTCACACAACTAAACAAAAGCAAAA
>PVHY01009991.1:0-53835 GCA_004024945.1 Uropsilus gracilis
GGAAGGAAATGAAAGGAAACGAAAGGAACACTCCAGTTGGCTTGGGACAGGGCTTGTATGCCAGGACGAAGATCTTGAGTCTGCTTCTCTTGACAAAGAGGAATCATTGAAAGCTTTCAGCTGATAGTAATAGAATTATTGATCTTTTGACATCTATACATAAAATATAAGTTGAGATATTGGTGATATGGAATCCCATGAAAATAATAAAGACAAGGAGAAAATAGATTTTTAGATTCCTTTATCAATCTATATTGTTCTATCTTAGTTCTTGTGAGGTATATATAATTTACCAATATTGCAAATGGAGACACCATGGTGAGTTGAAATAAACTGTGGTTATTAAGAAATCAGAAGTTATTTTGGAATTGTCTCTAAATCCTACTGTTTCCTTCTCACAGTTCTGATCTCATTTTTCTCCTTAGCAAGAAAGCAAAAACATGTTAAAAAAAACTGGCCAAATCTTCCTCCAAAAAAATCTAACAATCATTAGTTTAAAATATTTACTATCTAGTATCTTAGTCATTTGTGCTTTCAATAATTTTTAAAAAATTCAACAGATTAACTTCATATGCAAATCATGAATATGCAAGAATATATAAGTATATATACAAGTATGCAATAAGATTAATTTTAATTGTCACTTCTATTAATTAGTAAGCAATATACCAAACTGAAATTCATAGTTGGAGGAGAAGTTATTTTCTTTTCATATAAAACTTCTAAGGAAATCATGAAAATATGTCAAAAATTCTGAGTGCAAGCTTAAGACCATATTGCTGTATGTAGGAAAGAGAGACCTGAAAGTAGATATGTCACAAACACTATGAAAATTCCGAACACTACAAGGAATCCTAAGGAAACCTGGGTCCTTTGAGACTCCATTCTACTGACTCACTAGAATTCTTTTTATAGCAATGAATGCTCTGAATCAAATGTCAGATACACATTTCAACTTGCCCTGTCTAACCAGGATTTCCAAGATATTAGTCAGCACTGCTTTTCTCCATTGCAAACAGCCACTAGTATCACAGGACTGATCTGAGGAGTAAATCATTTAACCCATGATAATGGCTTTGACTAGAATCCAGTCAAAAGTATGTGTGCAAGATATTGTAGCTGTGTTGGAATCATAAACTCAGAGTTAAAAGGATTTTCAATGATCATCTGAGAAATGACATGATTTTACCATTGAAAACTCTAGGGTCTAGACACAAAGTATTTGCCCAAGGTCACAAAGATAATCCATCACAGACCCAAGACTGTAACCCAGATCATTTAAATTCTGCTCTGGCATCCCTCCAACTAGAACACATCAACTGTAGTGTTGTGAATGATACAGAGATACGGTGAGCTGCTCTACAGAAGATGTGTGGCGGGCCTGTCTAACAAAAAGGTGTGCAGCTCAAGCTCCAGCAATTCGGTTGTGCCCAGGGGAATGGACAGAATAAATAAATGTGAGCCTCCAGCTCAGGCACAGATTGAAGAATCAAGCAAAATGATAATGTGAACTGCTGTGTTTCACCTTTGGATTCTTTGGGATTTATTGCTCCTTCCACTTAGGAAGCTGACTTCTTTGAAAGACAGGTAGTGTGAGACACATGCCCTGAACTGGAGAGTGAATAGCAGCTGAAACAGCTGCTGCAGCCCCAGCCCTGCCGCCCAGGCCCACTTCATCTCCAGGCTGACAGATAGCTGCTGGCAGCTTCTGATCTGTCAGCTCCTCACTTCTCCAGAATGAGCAAATAGTCTGTGCCCTGATCTAAGATGAGGAAAAACAACAGCATAATCAGCAAAGCTTCTGTCACTGACGCACATGTAATGGCAGCTTAGGACAATGAAAAGGAGCCACATTGTTGATGGAGAAGTCCAGGACTGATATTAAATAACTGCAAATAAGTGTCTGGCTCATGTTCAGGAGAGGAGAAATTCTTCCATCAGGACTTTGCCTGATAGTGCCAGTTTCAACATTAGTTATTCTCAATGCAGGAAAATCTTAGCTCTCTTTTAACATTAGAAACAAAAGCTAACAACCAAACTAAAATACACAGCTGGTGGGGGCAGGGAGATGGGAGGGAGCGGTCTGGGAGGGAATGTGGTGGGTGATCCCCAGGTAATACAAAGATGTGAAATATATATATATATATATATATAATATTTAATATAAAAAAGAAAAACAAAAAATATATAAGTAGCAATTATAAAATTCAAAAGAAAGAGATATCATCACAATTCAATTTTCTGATTTAGTCTCTCCACATGTAACTAAAACAAGTCACCCTGACTCTATTTTATGAGTTGGACGACTGAATTACATTTCCTGAAAGAATGCATTCACACTATCATATTATAATGCTGAGCTGAATTATTTAATGATTAATTGAACCTAAACATCTAAATGTATTTCTTTATGATCATCTTACTAACTCTCAATAGGGAAAGTTTCCAATCTGTTCACTGAGAACTCAGGTAATTGTCTAGAACTGATAAGAACTATTGAATCACTTGTTAAATACAGCAAACAAAACAATTGTTGTAGCTAAGCCTTAAAAGATGAAAAGAAATAGAATATTTTATTAAATTAATTTATTATATAGTAAATTAAATTAAATTAAAATATTTTATAGTTTCCCAAATTACTTCTATCACATTTTATATTACTCTCACAAAAAAACCGAAAGGACAATTTTTTTCTTTTTTTCTGAAATTCTAAATGTCAAGAGGTTATAGTCCCTGACGAGGACACCACAATCCAACACTTACTTCTGATTTCAAGTCCAAATCCCCAGACTTGTCTATGTCTGCCTTTGGATGAAGGGTCAGTATTTCTTTATTAAACACATACTTTTAATATTCTCTACAGTAACTCATTTATCATATATCAGTATATGTACCCACTAGACATAAATTGATTATCAATAAATATATGCAGCAAAAGAATAATAAAGAATTCTAAAATGAAGGAAATTTCAGATGAAAAGACTTCTTGGAATGGAGGAATAAAAGTAAGATTGGGAAGGAAATCATAGGTAATTTTTTCAACAACCTATATACAAAATGTGCTATGTAGTGTGTGTATACTTGCTAAGATTATGCCATATGTACTAAGAACACGCTAAGAATTGACTAAGAACATGCTAAGAATGGACCAAGTTGGCAGGCGGATATATGTATGCTTAGTAAGCTTTATCAAATTTTTCTTAAGGTAATAATGTTAAGTGAGTGCACGTCCATCTTAAAGAATCACTGTATCTATACTCTGAGGATGAAATGTGGATAAACTGATTCTAATCAGTTCCATGTTCTGGTACCTAAATAGTTCCATGCTGTTTCATTGGATTCAGTAGTTTGTAGATGACTTCATAGTGCAATTGCTAAAGATTATTAGAAGATACAAAATACTGAGAGAGCATAATCATGAGGGATTGTGCAAATGAAAGGTAATATATTTATTCAATAATTTTTCTATATTTTCCTTCTCCAAAGAAATGGAGATACAAGTTTTAATGGGTAAGGATGAAGTTCTCCCTCCAGCAAGTAATTACTGTAGGTTGATACCGATATAATTTGTTATACTATTATATATAATTCATGTTAACTGGATTTTAAGCTGGGCTGTTTTCCACATGTAATATAAGGAAGTAGTGAGTTTTTTTTCAACTATTCAAAGTATTGACTAGGGTAGTTTATGATTTGTGTAGAAAAAAATGGGGGAAATTCCCCAATAAGATATTTTTAGCAAGACAAATTTTTGTGTAAACAGAGGAATATTTAATACCTATTAACCATCTTAATCTTTTGTGCCCTCTGCCTCCCTCATTTTCTTCCTCCTCCCCCTCTCACTCTATGGTTTGGTTCTGTTGGTTGTTTCTAATTTTTCTTAGTCATTTGTTTGTTTTTTTCCTATATCCTTCAAGGAAATGGTAAAACCCTGGGGTGCATAATGATGTGTTACATTATATATATATATATATATTATATATTATATTATATATATAATATATATAATATATATATTATATATATAATAAAAATAAATAAAAATAGGAATTAAATAAATTGTGAATAATGACCAAAAAAAAAAAAAAAAACAGAGGACTACAACCTAAGATAAACCATAAACATTCATTTCCAAATCTGAGCTAACTCTAAGGTAATATGATGTGGCATTCATTTTCAGTCAGGGAGAATGAAAAAACTGTCAGTTGATTCAAGAAGCTATAAAAAAGCATCCCAGGTGGGGTGACTAAAGAATAACTGACACTTATTTCTCAAGTTCTGGAAACTGGAAATCCAAGGAAATGTGCAAGAATTTCAAGTTCCAGCAAGAGCCTTCTTCCTGCTTCTGGCCTTCCTGGTTCAAGGCTTCCTCCAGAACTTTCTTGCTATTCCCACCCATGGCAGAAGGGGTGAGGGATCTCTGTGCAAAATGTTCACCAGTCACTGATCCCACCATAGGCTCCCATTCTCATGAGAGAAGCAGCTCCCCAAGGCACTGTCTCCTAATAACGTATCTATGGGGGTTAAGAGTTCAACCAATGAACTTCTGGGGACACATTTAGACCATAGCAAAGGCATTGACATATTTTAATATTTTCCTTCCTGATACTGTTTGTGGTACTCTCAAGTATTACAAAAGAAGATGTATCTTTTCAAAGTCTTTGAGTTTCAATATGTAGTATATTCACTCTCTTTACCACTGAGACCATCTCTCAGACTACATATCTATTTTGTATGATATTCAGGTGGTCTTGTGCTTCTCACCACACTACATAGTGAGTGACATTGCCAGATTCTGGGGTGTATATGGTCACACACCTATAATTCCTACTGATCTATCGGTCTTCTCGAGTGTGAAAACTGTTCATTGTGTTGGAGACAATAATATTGTTGAAAATTAAGTCACTTTCTCCATTCCTCCTGGCCATGAAATGTTAACATTAAATTGAGCTAATAATATTCTTGGCCCATTATCAGCCCTTTTTTATGTCACATTTCTATCCACTCTGTCAGTATTCTAAGACATACGGTCTGAAAGTACTTTTCAAATCTGCACTTTTCAGACAAACCAACTTCAGATATCTAATATCTGCCAAACTAATAATCCTTCTAGTTTTAGGTTGGCAGCATCCTTCTGCAAATACTGACAGGGAGGGAAACCCAGTATCTTGGAGATGAAGGGCTTAGGAATTCCTGAGTGATCTTCTTTGGTGAGACTGATCTGGGGAAGAAGACAGCACAGAATGTAATTGGAGTCTGAGGCCCTGTCTTTCCTATGGGATGAAAACCTTCATAGGCAAGAAGAGGACAATAAAAACTGTCTCCTATTGGATGCTGGTGAAACCCCATTGTATTTTAAAGAAGGAAACAGAACATATCCTACATTTCTGGGTAATGATGGACCTAAACCTGGTCTTGGAATGACAGCTTTAATAGTGGTAGGAGCACCTGTTTATACTCTGTGTGCTAAGACTGAGCCTAAATACATGAAGGAATGTTCTCATCTCATGCACCACCAAGCTGACAACTGGTAACAATTAACTTCATTCCTATAGGAGGAGTCTTGAGGTATACAGCAAAACAGAGACTTAAAACTGAAGAGGGTGCTGACATAGACACAGACTCTTTAGCAAATCAATCCCACCTTAAATGCCAACCATTACTTGAGCAATTGAAAGATTATGGTACAAGTAGAGTAGCCATGGTAACAACAGATCTCAAGCTCTGAACACTTCTGGATGGATTACTACAAATTTCTACATATAGTTCCTAGTAGAAGAAAGCCAGTTTCTAAGAATAAAAACTATTTTTGTCAGTTTGTGCTGTCTGAGAAAAGATAAATCTTTTTAACTAGAAAATGATAAGGCACTGACTGCAGAACTAAGGGTACCACTCAAGGACAAAGAGGCAGGAGACAAGGTGGAGGGAGCAATGGAATATGGCGGCGGAGGATTGTTGGGGCTTTGTAATTGATAGGTGGTAACACACATATGTAGAAATGTGAATACATGGCCCTAAAATGTAGTATTATAAACCAGAGTTAGCTCAATTAACACAAAGAATGATAAGACATTTCTCTATGAAAGGAAAAAATGCTCTGATAAAGAAATAAACAGATTTAGATTCAGATATGAGTAGAGATTTTGGAAGTCTCTGACAAGGAATTTATGTATCTGGAATTAATATGGTAAAAGTTACAATGAGTTAGATGGACAATTTGCAAGTTTGAATGAGTAAGTTTAACCGAATAATATAAACAGTAGGAAATAATGAAGTGAATATTATAGAAATGAAAATTCTAGTTAGAGAGATTAAGGTAGGCTTTTAACAAGTTCAACAACAGATTCAAAAAGAATCTGTGAACCAATATAAATTATACAAAATGAAACACAAAGAGAAAAATATGAACAGAAATTCCACAGGACCAAAAATCTGTGAGAAAATATCATTTTGTGTAACATATTGTCATACATAAGGATTAATTATATAAGAATTAATAAAAGAAAACAGATCTCATAATTTTGGAGAATATGGGCATAATAAAAATCACACACATACATATACATACATGATAGTCAAAGAGAAGGAAAAAAAAAAGAAAATGAGAATGTTTCAAATGAAACAATACATCACGAATGACAAACAAAAACAGCAACAAGCACTCAGTGAGAAATTACAAAAATTGTCCACAGACTAACATTAAAAATGCAGAAAGGAAAAATTTGACAACTCAGAATTTTCTACTCACTAAAATTATCTTTCAAAATTATGAATAGTTTTTATTTCAAACAAACTAAACTTATTAAGTCTAAAGCCACACTGTAAGAAATACCAAAGGAATTTCTTCAAGCAGAAACTGTAATCAATATAAAGAAATGAGGAAATGACATACATAAAAAATGTTTCTCTTATTTCTCAAAATTCCTCAATAACAATAAGAAAAAATATGGCAATAATATTTTCTTTATTTATAGCATATTTATGTACTAGTAAAATATATAACTACAAATGCAAAAAGGTATGAACAGAAGCAACTGGAAAATTAATACTGTAAGATCTTGCACTACATAGTACATGATATGCTATTATCTCAACAAAATAATAACTAAATAGCAATCTGTCCATAATATATAAATGACTGAATATTTTTAAATGGGAGAGAAGGGCAGCTCTTTTTTTTGCAATAGTAGCCCAACAGAAAAAATGTAAAAGCATTTAGGAAAATGGAAAATCACCATTAGGCCACCAAGTGTTAACTGTTGCTGGAAAGATATGTTAATGGATTCTCAAGTTAGTGGATAACATTTGAGATGAAACTGTATTTCTTCCAATATGTCAGACAAATTCATATGGAAAACTGAAAACATGCCAATGTAAGAACCATAATATGCCATCCTAACCAGACAAAATTAATGAAAGATATAAAGAATTTAGCTGACAAGAATGTCAAAGGATATGAAGAAAAAATTGAGTAAACTAAAAATATTGATGACATAAGAAAACACTAATCTAATCTCTAGAGGCAGAAAATATAATATTTAAAATAGAAAACACAGTGGGTAGATTTAAGAGCAGTTACATACCATATCAAAAATTGTCATTGAAAATGAAAGCATAACATTAAAAATATCTTAAGTAGAACACAAAGGAAAAAATAATAGAGGAAAACAACTGACTTCCAGTGACCTGTGGGCTAATACCAAGCAAGCCAAAATATGTATAATTGCTACGAGAAAAAAAAAACAGTAATATTAAGTATTTGAAATATAATTGCCAACATTTTCCAAATCTGATGAAAATAACAAGTGTTGTTTAGAATTTAAGAGAAGGAATTTATTTTTCAGAACAAGATATGAATTTTCTGAAAACTAATGATAAACAGAAAAATCTTAAATGACAAATGATAAACAGAAAAATCTTAAAAAATGTACAGATAAAAATGATAGTGGCATTATCAGAATGAGTGGATGCCAGGAGACAGAGTAACATGTCTAATGTGCTGAAAGGAAAATATCACTAACCTCAAATTCTCTACTCAGTTAAGAAATCTTCCCCAGAGTTCAGATGTAATATGGCATGTTGTAGGCCAACGAAATCTATGAGAATTCAATGCCAGCTGGTCAATACTAGAAGAGATACCAAAAGACATCCCTAATGGAGAAAAAAATTACATCAGAAGGAAATTTGGCTATTTCAAAAAATAACAATAAACTTAAAAATAAAATTATTCAAAAAGACATGTAGGTGAATGAATAGTTTTCAAAGATCTCACTATGCAACATAAAAAAGACTATTGTATTTTAAAGACGGAGACAAAGCATGTGGCATTTCTAACATACAGAGACATGCATTGTAAACATTACACAAAGGATGGGAGGAGTATATTTAAGTATAATGTATAATATTTGTATTATTGGAAAACAGTATAATATTTTAAGGTAGACTGAGATACAAGTTAAAATTTTATTTTTTAAAACCTGAATCAGGGTTTGGCAAAGTGCAAACCACAGCCAAACTGCCTCTTCATCAGCCAAATTTAGTCATGCGTATTTGTTCAGTTCTGTCTGTGGCTGCTTTCATGCTGCACTGGCAAAGTTGGGTAGTTGCAACAGAAACCATATGGTCCACAAGCTGTAAAGATCTGTCATGTTACAGAAAATGTTTACTAATACTTGCTCTAAAGAAACCACTAAAATACAAAGCCAACAGGCAGAAATAATAAACAGATAGTGAAGAAAAATGAAATCATAAAAAAATATTCTCTATAAAAGAAATCACAAAATAGGAGACAGGACAAAAGACATTAAACATATAGGAAACAAAGAGTAGATCAGAGTTTTAAATTATATTAAAGGTAAATGCTCTAAAAACTAGTTAAAGGTAAATGCTATAAAACACATAGAAAATAAAGAACAGATCGTAGTTTTAAACATAAAATATTAACTATATTGAAGTTAACTGCTCTAAAAACTAGTCAAATTTTTATTTAGATGAAATAAAAATGCAAGAGAAAATATTAATGAGAAAAATAAAAATAATCAATCACACAATTGTTGGATATTGTCCTGTTGTTGAATGGGACAATATGTTGCAATGACCTCATCAAAGCCAAAAGTGCTCCAGTGCCCATTAACTAGTATATAAACAAAGAGTAGAATTGTTATCCAAAGAAATAACTCCCAGCAACACAAAGAACAAATGCCTGGTGAAATGGTGAAATGACACATATATAAATAGTAAAATGACATATATATGTATGTGCGCGCGTGCACACACACATGATGAAATGACATGTATCAACAAAGAGAAAGAGAGAGAGAAAGGCATGGAGAGGAAAGCAGAGGAGCAACAAGGAAGCTGGAGGCCTTGGAAATGCCACTACCATGTGTGGCAGCAGGCCAGGGAAGGAAGTTACACTGTGGCTTCCATCCCCAGCCTGGGCAGGTGAGGAGCCCAGGGAAGCATATTGGAGAAACTTGTGACTTGTGTAAGTTGACTTGGAAACATGGCACTTAAAAACTTGTTTTAACTTTGAAAATGCAATATTTGGGAATTGTCTGGAGACCTGAAGAGACCTTGGAGAGTTGCTGTTTTTATAGTGGTTGCTACTGCTGTATCAAGTGAGTCTTGCTGGTTTGGGGCCACTTTAGAGTTGAAACTGAAAGAATGTCAGAGGAGAGTTGATCACGCCATCCTGATTTCTTTGTTGGGTTTGAATCTCCAACTTTTGAAGAAGGATCTATGACTCTGTGTTGGTTTCTTTGACTTGAAGTGAATAACTGTGCCTTTGGAAGAAGGAGCAACAATACCATCTTGGCTTCTTCTGGCTTGAAGGTTGAACAGTCACCATTTTGTACATGCACATTGCTGAAGGAGTCATGTGCAGTATTGGGACTAGAGACTGAACTGATTGGTCAGATAATCAAACAGGGGGTCCTTTGTTGCCCTCAGTGACTCTTGAATATTTTATCTTTTAATAAATAAATCTGTTTTTGTCTCTTCTTAATGTTAGTGTGGTCTTTCTACTGCTTGCATGACCTGGGACAAACCTGATGAGTGGTTGGGTTTAAAGGGAGAGTTGCTCCCATTTGTAAGTTTAGTTAAGCACCCTGTTCTACTTGTTCTGTTACCTGAATTTCATTACATGATGAAATCATATGAAATTTTTGGGAAAAAAGTATAACTACAGGGACAGAAACAGTGTTTGCCTATGTCGGTAGAAGCAGGAGAATCTGACTGCAAATGGTGACAAAGTAATACTGGTAATAAAAATGTCCCATAGGTTGATTGAGGTGATGATTGCATAAAAGCATATGAAATCAGGTAAGAAAACAAAACAGGGTACTCATCTAACTGGCCCTATCAACCCAGCTACTCCCTAGGTTTGCCCCAGCCTGTATGAGCAGTAGCAAGAGTACACTAAATCCCAATTTTTGCAGTTTCAAAGTTAAAACAAGTTTTCAAGTTGTTTCCAAGTCAACTGACACAAGTCACAGTTTCTCCAACATGCTCCCCTGGGCTCCTCACCAGCCCAGGCTGGGAATGGAAGCCCACAGAATGGCTTCCATCCTTGTCCTGTTGCCACACATGGCAGTGGCAGCTCCAAGGTCTCCAGCCTCCTTGCTGCTCCTCGGTTCTCTCCTCTCTGCAACTTTCTCTCCCCCTCTCCCTGTTTGTCCTTCTTAAATCCCCTCACACTGTTCCTTTCATGAGAAGGCTTAGCTTCCCTTCTCCAAGCCTCCATCCACCAAGAGTATAATGGCTGTTATTCCAATGCACTGTTATGATGTTGTGGGTCATGTCCCCCTCCCAATTCACCATAGCACTCCTATCATATACACTTTTCAAAATTTATCAAACTTTACTCTTGAAATTGGTGAATTCTATTTAAGTTATATAACTCAATAAAGAGTATATTACTCTCAGTAAAGTATATTACTGTAATACATCATGTTATTATAACTCAATAAAGTTGATTTAAATATCTATGTGGAATGAATAGGTAAATTGCAATTTTTAAAACTCCAAACTGCTCCATGGTATTAGATGTCAGGATGATAGTTACCTTCAGGCAGAGACTAAAAGGGTAAACAAGGCTTTGTCTGATGCTGGCAGTGAGTGTTCTGACTATATAGATATTTATAAAAATCCACTGAACTGAGAGTATGTATACTTTTCTAAATGCATATTATACTCTAGGGGGACAAAAATGTCTCCCTAAATAAGTTTTTTAAACGAAAAGTTGATTTCATGGGAGGTACTCTGACAAATGGGTAGGGGTTGCATTGAAAAGGACATTTATTTCTCTGTAAAGGCCTCTTCCTCACTCTAGGGAAAACCTAATCCTACCTTTTTTCTAAGGAGAAGATAAAGCTTAATCTGTATACCTTTGTTTATTGCTCCTTCCTGTGTAAACTCCCTGGCTGACTTTCTCCTATCCCCTCCTCCTGATGCCCAAATCACTTGTCTTTGCTAAGTTATTTAAGATGGTGCCTGAAGCTGAGTAAGAAATTATTCAGTTTTGCTCAGTCTCTCCCATGTATACATGAGATACATGTTATCAAAAACTTAGCTTAATGTTCTTCACTTAATGGAATCACTAAAATACAAAGCCAACAGGCAGAAATAACAGTGAAGAAAAATGAAATCATAAAAAATATTCTCTGCAAAAAAGTCACAAAATAGGAGACAGGACAAGAGACATTAAACACAGAGAAAACAAAGCGCAGACCATAGTTTTTAAAGAACATACCTGAAGCTGAGTGAGAAATCACTCAGTTTTGCTGGGTCTCTCCCATGTAGACACGAGCTACACATGTATAGACATGTAGATTTTTCACTTACCAACCTGTCTGATCAAAGTTTAATTGCCAGTTTAGAAAAACCAAGTGGAATATAGGATAATTTCCACTACTTCCTTTACTCCCTGAAAGCATTGTAACAAATTTTCAGGCAGAGTCCACAGAAAAACTGTGGGGAAAAATAAAACCATGTGGTTATTCTATGGTCATATGTTTGCACACCTGCATGACAATCTTTAGCCTTTAAAAGAGGGCCAATTAAGAGGCTACAGTAAATATTTCATAGGCATGTTGTTAACAATCTGAAAGTGTCTCTTGGAATCTTTTAAGAATTAAGCTTTGTACCAGAGGAACCATCATAGGAGATTTCCTTCATGATTTGATGCTGTGACTACAACAACTTCAGTATTTCCTGTTGAGAGGAAACAGCAATTATTTCAGATAGGTTTGAACAAGTTTAAGTGATAAGTGACCACATTATTAAATAGCACTAGCAAACAATTTGCAAAAGTTTTCTCACATTCTAATTTTTATACTTCTGATAGAATCAAGGAAACAAAATCAAAGCACAAATCAAGGTAAGAGCTGATATTGTCAGGCATTCCCACATGCCTTGCCTCCATGAGGCCTGTTCAAGTCCCCAAGTCCCTACTTCAAGTCCAGAGCCAAAATATTGACTCATCCACCTTCTCCATGGGTCTCCTTTGAGCTCACTTGCCTTCATGTTCTATAGCTTCACCTGAGAACCTAGATACACCCCCTTATGGGGCAGGAAACATGGAGTCACCTCTTCTTAAGGAGATGTCTCTATACAACAAAAACCAAGAAGGCTGAGGGGCTTCTGCCCCTTTCCTGCCAAAGAAACAACCCCTACTCCCATTACTACAACTTAGAACAGAGTTCAGGGGTGTCATGCAGGTGAAGGTTGTAAGCATGCCCTCTCTATCTTTACTTTCCAGGCAAAAGATGATGTTGTCCTTCTCTTATGTGAAGTCTTCCTTCATCTCTGTGTAGCACCTGCTGTGCCCCAAGGGGATTTACGCCCCTTTCTCCCTAATCAATGGTAAATCTGCAGAGTCATTTGCAGTTCTTCAGGACCATGTTATTAAATCTGTCTGATAACCTGTCTGATGCTTTGATTATTTAAATAGCCCAAGAAGAACCCAAAGTGTGGGAAACCTGTCCCTGCATCATGACATTATCACTAGAGATAGCATCAAGATGAATCTGCACAAACAGAACCTGACTTTTATCTTCAATTATTTCCCCCAAATGTTTACTTTCCTTTAATGTATGACACTTAAAAGCCTACCGTCCTTTCCCTTTGTATTATCACCTTCACAAGTGCCTGGTTCTTCCTTGAAGTGCTATATAAGTCCCAGGATCTAAAGACTTCTTTGGGTCTTTGCCATTTTTCTGTTTCTACCATTTCTACTGTTTGCTCTCTGTCAGTTTAATTTGTAGATCCTAGAAGCTGAACATAAGAAGGTAGACAAAAACTTTTTCCTGCCCTGTACGCTCATAAAATTTCCTTTGTCGAACTTGCCCTGCCCTGGACAAAGTCCTGGCATTCAATTTGTTACTCTATGTCTTTTACCTTATTTTTCAGACAAATAGAAAAAAGATATATAGGTCAAAGACTGTTCTTTCCTGAATACTACAGGCCCCCCAAAATTGGATGACCCTTCCAAATGAGCCTCAAATTGCAGCCCAAGGAGCCTGATGGAACACCCTGTGACATGGGGTGGAGAAGAATCTAATATTCTCAGCTCTCACTCCCCACTGATGGCAAAAGGCACAGAAGCTGCTTCAATCAATAAAGAAAGTAGCTTTTACTATGAAGATCCCAGCTCTACAAAAATAAAATGCTAAAGGTTACAGTGTGTTTTGCCTGGTCTTTTTCTGGAAGTAATAGTCCTTGTAGGGTAACCATTTAATTCTTTTGTCATTTATTTAAGCAGTAAATCCAAAGGTGAGCACACTGACTCCTTGAAAACTTGAAACTGACCTCCTAGAGTCTCTGTAAACAAGAGAAACAGAATGAACAATAGCCAGAAGACTGAGTCATCCTGCAGAGAATGCTTTCAAATGCAGTGGATTTGCCTTATTTCCCACTTTGAGAGCTATGTAGTATGAAGAAAAACAGACAAATGGAACGGAAGAAGCACCATAAAGCTGTTCGTTAGGGCTATTATTTTCATGTCATATTTGGAGGAAGACATTCAAATCATAGTTTGGAAGTGTTCATACACACACACACACACACACATATATATATACATACATTATATATGTATTATATATGGATATATAAACATATTTATAAGAATGTATATTGTTTATTAATATATGAAATATAAAACAACATCCATGCTTTGTCATGCATGCCAGTAAATTAATGTATTATGCTTTTTGTTTGTGTTTCTGATCTCAATGTAATAGTTCAGCTAAACTCTTTCTGTTTTTAGCATGTTTTTAGACTATGAAAGTGATTACTGGGTCTATCTTCTTTTAGGGCATGCAAATTTTATTAAATCCAAACATATTTAAGAAATGTAAACACACTTGTGTTGACAAGGACTATAACTGAGGATTGCATTCTTATTTGAATTAAAAAACACTTGAGAGTTTCAAAACCTGTTCATACACAATATTTCACTTAATCATCATAGCCCTGTGAGATAGATATAGCTATAATTTCTATTCAACATATGGAAGAGCTGCAATATAAAGATCAGTTATTCTGTCACATTTGACAAAGCATAGGGCTGTTTATAAATCATCAATCCATTCACTCAGAAGAATATGAAGAGCTATTTGTGACACATATAATAGTGGATGGTAGAGAAGCAAGAAAACTAACACACATACAGGTGAAACATAGAACTGTGTACTTGAAACTTCCAAAAACCAACTTGTAGATTATGAGAATAAAATGAGGATTACCAGAAGGGAAGATGGTTGGGGGAAATGGGAAATCAACTGCTTGGGGTGGGTGGAAATTAGATTTTTGGTAGAGATCATAACATTACACACACAGAAACTGTAATGCTGTACACCTGAAACTTATATGATGCTATAAACCAGTGCCACTTCAACATCCTTCTTAAAAAGGATATAGTGAGGATATAGACAATATATAGTGAATATATATTGTGAGGAATAGTGAGGATATAGACAATAAGCAACTAAAACATAGTATTACTGTTGTAAAAGATTAAGCCCAGAATGCTATGAAAATTCATAAACTGCAGGTAGGAAGAGCAACTAAAAGGGAAATAATTAAAATTCTAGGTACAACAAGGTTCATTAGGTAAAGGGCAACACAGAGCACTCAAGGCCCAGCATCAGGATATAAATAAGGACAGATTCCTGCAGAGTCACAGAAACAAGGGAGCCACCAATGGTGCAGGGTGGCTGGAGTACAGGACATTCACAAGACTGCAGACATGAGTTGCCAGACTGGGAACGAACTTTATATAATGCTGAGGAGGCTGGAAGGCAATCGGAAGTATGTGAAGCCATGAAAATATTTCAGTGGTACATGACAATCTTAGAAGACAAAAACAAACAGACAAAACCAATGGCAGCAATTGGAAGGAAAGTTTAGGGGAGGGGAAGGACTTGGAGGCAGGTAAATTAGTTAGGAAGTTAGAGCACTTAAGAGTTCCTATCAATACTGCAGGACTATTTGCAATAGCCAGGATATAGACAGAACCGAAATGCCCAAAACAGATGAATGAATCTGAAAGCTGTGATCTATGTAGATCACATAGATATACAATAGATATCACAATATCTATTGTACAATAGATGATCACATAGATCACACAATAGAATATTATTCATCACATAGATCACAATAGAATATTATTCATCAATCAAAAAGACAAACTATGTCATTCATAGCAACAGGGATGGAACTAGAGGAAATCATGTTAGCAGAAATAAGCTAGAAAGAAAAAGAAAAATACTGGATGGATGGTCTCACATGTATGTGGAATAAAGGGAAAACAAATAAGAAACAGACAAGAAAAATTTAAAATTAACTGTCAGCAGAACTGATGCATAGAGTAAGAGAGGGGAGTGGGTAAATCAAAGGAGGGATGGGCACAAGATATTAAGATGAGGGTTCACAGGTGACAAGGTGGTAGGAGAACCTTGGGGTAGTCAAAGATGTAAAATGTATATGTCTGTGTGTGTGTATTTGTGTAATCAATTTAAAAAAATAAAATAAATTATTAAAAACAAAGTTCCCATCAAAGCATAGATGTTGAGGAAAAATGGACACAAACGATACAAAAGTTAAAATATAGGATATAAACAACTCCAACTTTTCTGAAATGAACCATTCAATTCAATTCAATTCAAACCACGAGGTAGATAATAAGACAAAGCCATCACTGGAGTTCAGATTTGAAGGTGTTTGATCTGAAAGCACAAAAGGATATTTGTCAGAAGCTGCCAGCTGAGACCGGACTAGGCTTGGGCTGTGAAATGAGGAAAACTTCATTCCACTATCTTATTTGACTTCAGAACATTGAAGACAGGACTGGCATGATGGACATCTGGAGAGCAAAGAGCAGCTTCTCCATTCCTCCAATGTTTACCTTAAGGAAATTCCTTAAAAGTTACCAACAAATGTATGGGTAAATCCCCTGACCACCATTATCTCACAAAAACTAATGTTTTACCCAATTTTATTGTACCCTAGCCATTAATCTTCCCTAGTTAAGTGGTAGTAAAACATTCTCTATTCTTTTGGCCACCTTTTTCCCCCTTTGCCTAGACCCTACAAAAGGCCTAGTAATTTCCCTTAAAGTTGCTACCAGCCATGCTTCTGATATCCTGCAGTCTTTGTGTCAATCTCTCTTATTCATCCTTCCTTGCAACTCTGCGCCTGGCTCTTTACAGATATTGCATGAATATATGATTCTAGAGACCAGAGGCCTGAACTATATTTTCTTCTGTCCATTTTATTACCATTCATGTTTGCATAAGCAATTCATGAGACAGTATTCAGGTGGTGACTGAAAATATCTAAAGGTAAACCTCTGGGGAATAATGTGCAGCACTATCTGAGAGTCTGTGGAGAAAAAACAGAAAATCATCACAACCAATAACAAAAAACCCAGATAATTTTTGAGAAGAGTGGATCACCAACACGATCAAATACTAAGTGAAGTCAAACAAGAATCTTTCATAACAGGTAGCTCTGAGACACTAGTGAACACACTTCTGTTAAGGAGGTGGAGACAGAGTATGTATCTAGATTGAACCGTGGATGAAGAATGAAGGTGATTAGCAACTAGTGCAGAAACTTTCTGGAAAGTTGGGAGCAAAGAAAAGAATGAAATTGACTGGTACAATTTGAAATATAGCATTAATTCGGGACCCAAGTTTTCTAAGTCCAAATTCACTCCCCTTTCTGCGTTCTAAAAATATAACTTTTATAAACTCTTCAGATTTTCTTCTGAGATGTTTAGCTGAACTGGTGAGAACTTGGTGTGAGGAGGTAGAAATTTTCACGGTTACTGCCTTCCTTGACTCCACCTGATGGCCTTGTTAAATACACCCTTTTGATTAAAAGAAAATTTAGGACCCGTGGGAGGTTCTGAAGCCTCATTATCATCCTGTGCAACCTGCATGTGACAGATCAGAAGCATCCACTTTATATCATGGATAAGGCTTTTATGATGGTAGAAATCAGGTAAGTTGCAGTTTCTAGATGTAACGGCAGAAATGTTGCATAGTCCTAGGTTTCTAGCCAGCAGTGTTTTCCCTGAGCCCAAAGTCAAAATGGTGGTGTTGGTCTGTGTAAATCTGTGAACCACTCAGCAGTGTTGCCCCTTTAGCTACCCAAATTACTGGGGACCAGAGGTAGGAAAATGAAAATGAACAAAATAAATTAAAGTCAGTCAGAGAGACTGGAACTGAATGTGAGCCTGAAACATCCAACTAGCTTATTAAGTCCTAGAAAGTTAATGTGTTAAACAAGGAGAGGAAGAAGCAGTTTAGGAAACATCAGATTAGGCAAAATGCTGGTTCCTGTGGAATATATGGGGGCAGGGGACACATTCATTAACTTGCTGTTATCTTTTTGGAAATGTCTCTAAGGTGAGTTAATATTGGAAGCAGAACTATGCAAATTCTGTCTTCAGTGTTTTGAAGTTAGATAAGTGAATGAAGTTTTCTTTATTCCCATCATGGGTCCTGGCCAGTTATTGTGACTGCTAGCACCAAATCTCATTTACTGTGGGGCAACACATCCTAAAATAAGTGTCAATACATATTTACTATTCCTGAGCATACACCAGGCATTAAAGCTCTCCAGAAGCTTAAAGATTGATAGCCAGTAGCTCTTCATAAACTGGGTTGGTCACTTTGGGAAGATACTGGGGGAGTCTGAAGATGACCTTGACCTTTGCCCTCTAGAGGACATCCATCTTTAATTGACTGTGACTGAATGGAATGCAAATGTAAGCAGTTTCTTTGGTGAAGCCACTCTAAAAATATTATGCATATTTATCTGAAATTTGCTTAAAATACTTTCAGAGGAGAAAATAAAATGACAGCATAAATAAAGCAAGAATGTCAGCAAGCTGATAAATGTTGATATTAAGAATGCATACGCTACTATGACTGAATGCATAGATCATATGTTACTACACCAGTTTCTCTTTGGTGGATATTTAAAAATTTCAAATGAAGAACTTTTGCAAAGCAATGTGATAAAATGTTGGGACTCCGACAAGTAGGCTACATGATGTTAGGGTTTTCCCAACCCACTGATCTATCACCAGCTGTAAACTGAATGCATCTGGCTCAGAGAAAGCAAATGTCACTCACAATTCTTTGTGGAAGATGGGGAAAAATAACAATAACAGACACGATCTGTTATGTCTCCATGCTGCTGTAGGTCACCATGTATGGAGTGGGGACCTCTCTGCATCATCCCAACAAGTCAGTGAGGTGCTTAAGTATGCGCCATGATTTTTAACTTGTCAGACAAGGCTGTTAAACTGAGGAATAGGGTTATATAGCATCGCTACCCACGTAATGTCTCTTAAATGGAAACTAGCTCATTTCTCTTCTCCTGGGAAGTGATACTGTTTCCATCACATGGCTATGGCAAGCTTAGGGCTGCAGTTCTTTGTCATCACTGCTCCTGCCCAAATGTAATAGACCCCATCAGAGAGGGTCATAATGCCTTCATCCAACCAGTCTGTCCTCGCATCAGTATGGATTTAGGGAACTCAGACAGTCCACATCAATGATGCAGTTGAGCAAAAGGAGAGTGAGGCAGTGCAGATAAGGGAACCGGCAACAACTTTATAAACAGCAATTCTCAAGGCCTCCTGGGTTGGGGGAGGGAAATGGAGCCTGAAGTGAGGTCCTGGATGTGGTTCTATTTGATTTTATTGCTGAACTTTTCTTGCATCGCTCAAGTCTGTTCTGGGCCTCTACAGAAGCCATAATCGCCTCTGTGTTCACATCTACTTCCTGACCTACAGGAAGAGCAGTCCAAGAACAAGCTTCCTTGGCTGCGTGTGCTGACTTACCTGCCAGCTTTCCTGCTCCATCCAGCAGGCTAGCAGCAGCCTGGCTCCATTTTGGTGATTTGTTTTTACCCTCAGGTAAAACCTCCATACTTCTGGACTTTCCAAATGGTCCTTTCACCTCCGGGCTTGAGCAGTTTGAAGAATTACAGATATAATGACTCATGAATAACTTAGCTGCTCCAGTATGAGGCATGTTAGTCTGACAGTGAACTGGTGGTACTAAGGTTACTGTGGTCACCTGACCACCAGTCATCTTGGGGCTCCACAGTTATCCCCAGGGGACATTCTACTACCAGGATGGCCTGTCAGAATTCTTTCATGTATTTCTTAAGACCATAAGGTTACAACATGGCATGTCTATTGTGATGGCTGTGACTGTGGTGGGTGGTGGGAGGTTCAGGGGGTGGGTCTCATATGACTAGCAAT
This sequence comes from Uropsilus gracilis, assembly GCA_004024945.1. Classification (NCBI taxonomy): domain Eukaryota; kingdom Metazoa; phylum Chordata; class Mammalia; order Eulipotyphla; family Talpidae; genus Uropsilus; species Uropsilus gracilis. The sequence goes on from PVHY01009991.1 coordinate 19,790, forward strand.
GCGCTTGGCAAGGTTTGTTAGAAAAAATGACAGGTAAGTATCTGAGCATTTGGAAACCTCCAAGGGGTGCTTGAGCCAGGCTCAGAGGATACAGGTGTTGTGTGTGTACCTGGGAGAGGGACTCTGCCTGCCTCATCTGTCATGTCTGTCAGGCAGTAGGGAGGGTGGGGGCATCCTTAGTTGACTGAGTAACAGTGGGAATTTCTTGGTTGGCATTAAGACTTTTCACACCTAAGCATAATTAGATAAGTCTGTAGACAAAAGCTCAGACATTGTAATAAACTCAGATCTACTGAGTGAGCTACTGAGTGAGCTCAGTGAAGCTTCCAGAAAGGAAAGGCAGAACTAGATGGGAGCACAGAAGATACAGTATATGTCCATCCTTATTTACTGTGTTTCTCTCTCTGCTTTTAGCCCAATGTTTCTTTAAAAAATGCTTTCAAACCCTGTATAAGAATGAGTTGAGATGCTTGATCCAAATGCCAAAGCCTGGGCCTCATCTGAAGCCTACTAAACCTGACTATAGGAAGGTAGTGCTCAGAGATCTTTACAAACTCACTGGGATGCTAACGTTTGCAAATAGGTATTCCAGGCTGGAGTTTCATGGCTCCACCTACTCACTGGAAACCAAGAGGCAAATTCTCAAATCTCATTTCAGTCCTACTGACTGGGTCTTCCAAAGGAGTTTCCCATCATCAGGAACCACATCAAATTTATCTCCCATTCTTCATTCCAGCTCCATGCTCACCAGAGAGTATTAAAAAAAAAAAAAATCACACACAAAAAAAATCACACCAGGAAGTATAGTTGTTAAACTATTGTAAGACTTAGTCAAGAGAAAATAACAATAAATTTGGAGCTAATATTCACATTTTTTTCCCAAACAGAGGAAAATTACTTTCCTCTGGAAAATTGGCCTGAAAGAAAGTAGAATGTTTTGAAGAACTGAAAAAAGAAAGAGAGAAAAGGAATATTAAGGAGAAAGGTAAAGGTATTAGCATGACCAGGCACTGAGCTGTTGCAGATGTTGTCAAGGGCTCTGGCTCTGAGGAACAGGGACAATATTGACCACTCCGTCAGCTTGTATCACAAGCTAAGGGTGGGGTGAAATCATTGTGGAAGAGAACTGAGTGAATGTGGAATGTATGCAAGTCACTGGTGCATTTTTTCTATAAAGGGGTGAAGTGGTGAGAGGATAAGTCTACAGACTTATCTAATAGGGAAGGATTTGAAGAATGAAAATATTCAAACAATAAAGACAATTATTTATTTTGTGAAGAATATGTTTGTAGGTCAAAGGGGAAAAGTGAAAAGAAAAACAAGTGGAAAATTCAGAAGCGTGAGTTCAGCGTAGTTGGGTAAATAGAATTAGATACAGGGAGCTGAAATATTTTTAAGGCGAGAAAACCATCCATTGTTTATTATATAGACCTTTGTCATACCCCCTTCTATGGGATTCTGAGAATTGCTTTTCTCTCCGCTTACAAAAGAGAAGTTGAGATCAAGACCTTTATCTTTATAGGCAGACACCCTAAGATAGAATCTACCAGTCTACTGTGTGATGTTATGTTATGAATTATATGATAAATGAATCTAAGCTTCTGCTTAAATTCTAGAGTATCCCTGCCTATGTGTCCTGATGTTAGGTCTTCTTCCTAAGAAGCAGTCAGGTTGGGAAAGAAATTCTTTCAAATAGGAAATGCTTTCATCATAATTTTTCCACACTTTCTACAGAAAGTAGTTAGCCAAGGCTTTCTAGAGAGAAGGATATTTAAACTTGGAAGCTGGGAAATTAATAGGAATTAGACAGTCAATTAATAGAGGGAAGATTGTTCCAGAAAGTAGAATGCTAAGTTCACATACTCAGAGACAATGGGGGACACAATGATTTGGAATTATCAGGAGTTCCACAGAGGTCAATCAATTGTAAGAGTAGTTAGTGGTACAAGATGAGGCAAGGGAGTAAAGAAAACACCAAATATTGAAGCCCTGAAGAGGAGTTAGAGAAACACATTGGATCATCACCAGCCTATGCAATGTTAATTGAAAGAAGGAAGTTAGTAGCTCTATTCACCACCCTCTATCATAGCCACACTTTTGACTTCTACCATTTCTCTTGGGACCTCATAATAATTGAAAAAAGTTTCCTCTTAAAGGAACATCTTTAGTTTTATATTCCAAATCATAAAACTTAAGATTATTTCTGTTTCTCATGCATAAATGATCAGTTGGAAGTTGAAAATGTTATTACTTCAAGGTGACAGTGGAGTCCTAGATGAAATTGCATAGTAAGAGCAAGTGTTCTCTAAGAGCTCAGTCAAGAAAATGTCAAGAGTAAATTGTTACCTCTTAAATAGTTTTTAAACTGTTAAAGTAATAATGAGAATAAATAAGATATAATGATATAAATTTGATATTTTAAAATAAAAATGCTATTTGAGAACCAGTAGAAACAGAGACTAAGATAGGTATTATATGCCTCAGAAATCTGTCTGGATATGCCTTTCTTCAAAGCAATTTAACCCTCCCCATGTGTATGTGTGAGCTCTCAGACACCTCATCTCATACACCCCATCTTTTCTATTTCATCAAAAAAATTCCATAAGTCAATGCAAGAGTTCTTAGAAGAAAAGAGAAGTAAATCAAAAACAAAGAGAAGTAAATCAAAAACAAAGATAGAGCTAATTCTCATCTCTTGAACTTCGTCATCTTTGAAAATTATGTCTACTATTTTGGGGGAGGAGAAAAATAATTAATCTCTGTTTGACTATTCTTTATGCAACCTTTGTTCTCTAATATTATTCTCTTACCAATTTATATTCCTCCCTCTTAAATATTTAAAAGCCTTCTAATTTTCCATCCAGTATGTACCTAGGCAGATGCAGCATGTTTAATTAAAGGATTTGCCTTTGCCTAGACTTTCTAATAGGATTTTAAAACCACTTCAGAAAAATCTTGCTAAAACAAGTTGCTGTAAAATTCTAAATTGTGTTTCAAATTCAAGCAAGGTTTCTGGAGTTATATTTATTGTTGTGATCATGCACTCCCAGGATTATATGTGGTTTTACCTCTTCACTTTAGAGTACCTGAATAACCAAAATAGACTTGTGATTATTTATGGAAATTAAGAAAAAAAGATGCTTAAAACCATAAAAGATTTTAGAGATTTTTATCTCCCCAAACTATATTATTTTCATTCACTGATGATATTAAAAACCACAGGTAAATATAGTGACATAAAGAAAGTCTTCAGTTACTGGAGGATATACTTTGGACACATTATTCTCCAATCATTACTTTGTTGTAATTTTACTCTGTGTGCATACATATATATATTAACTAATGACAAAATAGAATCTAGTTTAAAAGAACCTTCTGTTTCCTCTAAAAAATTGAAAATGCTCATTTATCAAAACCAATGCTATTCATTGTTATCATTTTTCTTTTTCTGTTAGCAAATTTTGTGGTGTATAATCAACAACAAGCTAAGAAAACATGTGAGTATGTTGCCATCCCTCACACATTTTTTTATCCTGCCTGAGAAGGGTCATGTGTGGTGGGTATTTAAAGTATGCTATGCTTGTCACACACTCACATTCAGCCTCTCCAGGAAACTTGAAGAAGAATGAGCATAATGGGCCAAGACTTTGCCTTATCTGAGTCCACACTGACTACCCACAATGCCACTTTCTCTTCCAGGTGCTATGGATGCACTGACTCAAAATCCATTCTAGAAATTTCTCTTCTCAGTGAGGAGCAGGCAGTTTGCATTTCACCTCATGAAAGTACAATTTTCTTTCTTAAAACGATAACAAGAGCAAAGACAAACCAAATCCAAAAAGCCCGGAGCATTTTCACATCTTTAGACTAGTTTCCAAGTGGGCCATCACATCTGCCAGTAACAAATTCTCTCAGGTGTTGTATGTCTGACAAAATATTTGCCTTTAAGTTTGAAGGCTATATTCTTTGAATTTTTCATTTGACAGGCTCTTTTTTCGTCATGTTAATGATGCTGCTACACTGTCTTATAGTTTGCATTTCTATAGAAGGTGTGTGGTATTTGTTTTATTTGTTGACAGTCTTGAATAGCTTTTTTATTTCTTTATCACTGACTTTCAGTGATTTTACTATGATTGCCAAAGTATAATTTTGCATCTATTCTGCTAAAATAGTTGAATGTTCTGTTCACTTGAAATTCTGTATTTATGTGTTTAGCACTTGCATCATATTTGAGGAACATTTAGTCATGGATGTGTCAAATGTTTTTTCATCATCCCCCTATTTTGAACATATTGTTTGACTGATCAATATTTTCCCATAATCCATTAATTCTCTAGTCACCTTTTGTCTAATTTTTGTTCTCTTCCTGTTTGATCTTGGCAGTTCTACTGTCACATATTTGAGAGTATCAATTTATTTTGCAGTATTTAATCTGTTAAAATTCCCATTCTGTGAAATGTAGTTTCCTTAAAGATTGTACTTTTGATCACCAGAAGTCACACTTGCCTCTTTCTTGATTTTGTCAGTTTTTCTGCTGGTTATGTTCATGTCTTTAATTCTTAACCATATCTATTATAATATGTTTAAACTTTTCTCTGTAGATTGTTTTATTTCTCTCTATTCTGGTCCTGTTTCAGGTGACTAAATTTTCTCCGAGTTCTAAGTCACATTGTTTTTTATTTCAGTGTCTGGTGATTTCTGATTTGATGCTTGCCATACAGATGTTACATTGTGGATGGCTGAATTTCATTGCTTTTTTAATAATAATCTATGAAATTTTATTTTGCCTGACAATCATGCCACTTGCAAATAGCTTGATATTTTCAAGGTTTGCTGGAAAGATCTCTTCTGGAATGATTTTAGCCATATTCTTAAGACATTGGTCCTTCTGTAATTCTAAGTGTCCTGGTATTCCAGGGGAACTTTCTAATCTGCGTAATTTATCTCAACCTTATTAGAGAGCTTTGGGAGCTTTTAAACATTCAGCTTCTCTGACATTCCTTGTTTGGGTTCCTGAAATTCTGCCCTTGGTATGTTCAGCTTATTATACAGCAACGGAATTTAGGGGACCTCTTGTAGACTCTTGAAACTCTTTTTCAGCATAGCTGTATGTGTCACAATAACAACTTATGAAAATTCTCACTAACTTTCTTCAAGTCATGTATCTGGTTTGTCAACTCCATAAGTAGTTATGACTCTCGAATCGCCTCTTTCTGTACCACCAAGAAAAAAGTTATTCCACATAACAATCTGGTCACATGCAAAGCTAACTCCTTGATCCCTTGCTCTTAAAGATCACAAACCTGTGTTGATAGGTGTTCACCATGTGAACGCAGTGCCAGATTTTAGCTGTCATGGTAGAAAGTCAAGAACAGCACAACTTTCTTCATCAACACACGAGTATCATTAGTGTCTTTACTTTTCCTTGCAATATCAATCTCTGTGCTAACTAGAACATCAGCAATGCAATTTTTCTTAAAAGAATGCTCTATATTTTTAATGTAATTTCAACCAAACTTTGGGTCATACTTTACAGTTGGATATTGGCTCTTTTTAGAATTTTCCAGAAGATAACAACAGATGGTTTTCAGACACGGCATATATTCTGCCCCCAAGTGGACCCTAGCTTGACTAACTGGTATGCTAAATACATCCAGTGTGTTAACAGAAAGAACCATTGAGTTGTATGCCCACAGGTCAGGAAATTGCTATATAAATGCCTGACTGTCAAATATTTTAAGTACCCTCACATCATTGCATCTTCATTTCTTAAGGGTCTATCACTCTGAAAACTGATAAAACATTATCTTCTCACCATAGCACAACTTTATACAAGTATTTAATTTCTAGAGCATCAGGGGCTCGTTCAAATGAGCAGAGATTTGGTGGCCTAATTATGTGTTTGCTGCTGAAAATCCATTTCCTGCTTTAAAATGAAGAACTGATTTTTTTGTTTCTTTGTTTTATTCTTGGTAGAGCAGACTGGGTCAGAGAGAAAACAGAAGTATAATAGAAGCCGATAGTAGCCCATATTAAAACAGACCTCCTTCAATGGCCCTGTTTACATAGCCTTCTTCTGTAGTGGCTGTGAAATTTCAAAATACCATAACAATTTCCATGATAAGAAACAAAAATTAGATCCAAATACAGTTCCATGAAAGCAGTAGCAAGCCAGCTATCACTCCCAACAACAGAAACTTAGGTAGGTTTCTGAAAATTGAGATGTTTGTTTTTCAGTTCCTTTTTTGAGACATTTATATAGTATATTTTTCCACAAAGAAATCTTTCCCTGCTGTATTTCCAGGCAACCTTACAGTGAGTTCTAACATTTTTCTGTTGTAAGTATACTGATTTTTTATGAAGTAATATCAAGTATTATTTTCTAAATGATAGCAATATTAATACAGATATATTCTGAATTCTTTAGATTGCTTGTTTTCTACAATTTTGTCAAAGTACATTAACTAATTTCAGGCTAGGTTTTAATGTTTTTATCGACCTACCTATCCACGTATCTACTAATCTATACCTTTCTTTGTCTCTCTGTCTATCTCTCTTTCTCCCCTTAATTTAGTCCTTGGAATATTTAAGAAGTGTTTTTTTTTTAAAGTAACACAATATGCATTTTTGCAAGAATTATACCTGGATAATTTGGAGAGAAATAAAATCTTGAGCAACCTATTTTTAATATGATATGCTGAAGTTTTTGAAGGCATCTATAAATATATGGACTTCCTTTTTTATCTCCACAAATTCTAGCTTATATTTCCCTGTCTTCAAGATCTATATTATTTTAAAATAATATCTTTATAGTGTGATAGAAACCCTATACGTCTCTAGGTAGTGACTGTAGAACCAAAGACAGGGGGAAAAAATGATGGGAGGGGAAGGCAATGAGTTAAGGAATGGACACAGAGAGAAAACCAAACATCTGTAGGTCAAAACATACAGAATCTGTGAAAATTGTTAAGATCTTGAAAGCATATGAACATTCGAATTGCTTTCAAACATGCACTTTTGTAAAAGCGAGCCTCTAGGCTTACAATACAATATTTGATATATTTTGAAGGAAATGAGTATTTCTTTCAATGACTATGGTTTTCTTAGGTCCATGAATGTCTACCCAGTCCTCTTGTGACAACTGGGTTAATATATACAGTTGGCATTATAGATTGGAAATACATCTACTATTGTATTACTTTTCAGCACTCACATTTGCCAATCATAAAATTAGTATTAGCCAATACTAGTTTTTCTGATTAAGAAAATGTCATATTTGTGTGATAAGTATGAATAGAGATACTAAGCAGTAAAATTTTAATTTGAAAAAGCAGGAGGAAAGCAAAGTAAGAAAAAGTAAAAACAAAATGGATTTTATGTTTCTATGAAATAAACAATTTAATGTGTGTATGTACCTGTATACATACACAGAGCTATATAGGGATATATATAGAGAGAGATATAAATATATATATATGGATATCTATATCTATATATACAGGGAGATAGGGAGAGAGAAGTCTCTTTAACATGAATTACATCATCCTCAAAAACCTGTATTTGATACCTCACAGAAACAAAAATAGTTCTATAAAAATATGTACATAATACCCAGAGTAGAGCACACAGGTCACCAATATCTAGAAATGTAAGCACACTGATTAAGGGCTGCATGTCAGCAGATAATGTAGTTTGATATGACAACTGTCCACACTCATTCTTTCCATGAGCTAGTTGGCCTCCATATGCAGCATGACTTCTGGCTGGAATTGGCCATAAAATGACCTTGAAAGTAAAAGTCAGAGGAGAGAACTATAGATTTCTACATTCTTGCATCAGCAATGATAGAACTGTAAGCCTCTATGAATATAGGTTCAGTCTCTCCCACTGGTCCAATACTTGCTGTCTCCTGGAATATAAATTCCTCTCTGTTCTCTTCAAACTTAGTAGCAAAAATAATTTCTGGCTACTGCCAGTCCCAGAATTGTACTGGTTACAGTAACCTGGTTTACTCACTATTCCGTAAGTAGTGCCTTCACTAAAAGCTCTTACTTTGAATCACCAGGGGTGAATTTTGTTTTCTATAAGGAATGAAATATGATATACTAGGTATTTGCTAGATCCATTTGAGAGGATCCCATTTATGCTTTCCACTGTGAACTATAAACACTTAAGTAGATTCATGTTTCTATGAACACAAACATTTTAGTGTAGCTTACTTGGGGGAATATAGACTGAGTCACTGAATGAATTAAGAAAGTCAAACTGACACTGAAAATCAGTGCTGAAACTTAAACAGTTCCCCAAGGTATTAAGCTACTGTTTCCCAGTGAATGTCAAAGGGATCGGCCACATTCTTATTCATTTCTTAATTTTGAATAACCAGAGTGATTTTAGGAGAATCATAAAAAATCAGAGTTGAAATCATGTCCAAAATGGGCAGAAGTCTCTAACCAACAAGCCACAAGTCTGCACCAACTTCACATTGAGTTGCCAGACAAAAGCAGTTTAAGCAACAAGGTTTTATTAACATGGGAAATTAACAGGAAAAACAAAAAGTCCTCAAAGTCATAATAGGTCAGTTATGTTACCCATTTTCAGTCCCAAAGCTCTCAAAGACACATGTCCAAGATGGTGCCCCTTAGCCCCTCCAAAACTGAGACAGGCAGTCTGCAAAGTCCAGTCTTTCTCAGTGTCTTCTCATTGTTCCGAGCTGCTCCACTTCTCCAAAACTCTAATTTTTTTCAACAATTGCTGATGCACAAATCAGCTTTCCAAATCCCTAGCCATCTCCAGGTATCAGTTCACTATGCTGATATGACACTGGTCTATGACACAGTGACCATAACACTGGTCACTCTTCTACCAGCCCAATGGCTCCCTCCTACCTCCAGCTCACTCTTCCAGGGGGCTTACCCTGGCCAGGCCATGTAGGCCTGTTCTCTCAGTCCACCAGTATCATCTCCTTTCTTCCTTTTTATTTTTTTTCTTCTCTCCTCACTCCTCCCTTTTTATATGCCCTCTCTTCCCACTGCACATTTTCTCTCATGCTTCTTTCAGACTCCGCCCACCAGGGTATTTTGGCACCAATAAAATTTTTAACTGCCTCACTACCCTGTATCAAGAGAAACTTAGATTTTGGTGTATAGGAGTCAGTAAAGATGGTAGGGCTATGACTCTCATAGGGTCTTCATTTTCTCTATCTCGTTTCTGTTAGGTGGTGGCTAAGTCATATTTGAACACTACCACTGCTAAGAGGAAACCTGTTCCTGGGACGGGCCCTTACAAATTTGAACAGTTTTTCCATTGGAATTTTTTTTTTTAAGTTTAGGTCTCACTATTTTTGCCCATGGAACTGCAGCCTCACGTTGCCCAGGGTACCATGGACTCAAGTGATCCCCAGCCTCAGCTTCCCAGGTAGCTGGGATTACAGGCATGCGTCACCATGCTCAGCTAATTTTTTGGAACTAGGTAGGACTCAAACTGGGATCCCAGGCCCCCACCGTGGCTTCCTAAGCTGCCTCTTACAGGCACATGCCACCATGCCCGGCTTTTGCTCATGTTCACAGAAATATTTCTCCTAATAAACTTCTCCACTGGTCCTGATTCAACTTTTAACTGCCATTCTCAATATATATCTAGTTTCACTACTGTATAATCATCTTTCAAATACCTGTATATGGCTCGTGTCTTAATTCTTTTCAACAACTTTTCAAAAGCCTGTCAAACTCCTTTAAAGTTTTATCATCAGACAGAACTTAAAATTCTTTTTTTTTCTATTTCCCCAATTCTTACTTGTCTCCCTAAAAAGATTCCCTTTATTGGAACTTGCTCATCTGCAACACTTCTGAATAAATTGCATGTTCCCAAATTGCATCAAGCCACGCTGTCCTCTGATACTCTCTTTAAAACCTTCTGCTTTTCTACATAAACTCCACATTCACGTCATATCCAGCTACAAACACAGAGATGGGTGGAAATCCAATTTTGCCCAATTTCACATGAACTTATCTACACTTGACTATGATTACCCTTAATTCATCCAGGCAGGATGAACATTTCATATCCATATACATTAAATGGGAGAGAAATATTTGGTTTTATAGTTTTTATCTCAATCTAGCATTGGAGGGAATACCCTTTATATTACTCCCCCCAAATTACTCCATTAACATTATTGTACCTTTCTCCAATACCTATTGGGGTTTGAGAAATAGGATTTACATTCCATCATTTTCCAGGCTCTAACTTCACAAACTTTAGAATGACTTCGCAAATGTTAACTACTTGTTATAGCTGCATCAATTGCTTTGTTCTAATACACAAGGCCTGCGATGAAACTTTTCTTGACATAGCAAATATCCATCATGGATTCATTCAAAAGCACTTTGTCAAGCATTTCCTATATGCATAACATCTACCTGATGATATGAAAAAGGAGAGAAGAACCAGCATCTGGATCGGGTTCTCTTCCCTTAAATGCCTGGTCTTCATCCATGAAACATGTCCAACTCCAGCAGAAGAGGTTCAACATTAAGAAAAAAATTGTCCAAAATTTTAGCAAGCACCCTAGAAGAGTCCGGAAACCCCAAACTGTTAAGGGGTACGTGCTTTAAAAGGATCCAGTCATCCATATATACAAAGGCAAAGTAAGCAGACTACTAGTATGAAAGACCTTTAATATAATTAGTTTGCACAGACAGAGGAGTGAAAAAATGATACTTCTAATAAGACTGAAAATTACCCACCCCCTCATTGGCAAATGCCTCACTAAACAATGTCAAACTGAAATTGGAGCTAGGGAGGGTTGCAAGCTGGCCACAGGTCCAAGGTAACTTCTGGCAGGAAACAGTGAGAAAGAGGGAAAGAAGGAGAGAAAATACAAATGAAATAGAAGCTGCCAGTGTGTCTACCAAAGACAGTCTTCCATGTGCTTCTTACCCACATGCCTCTTGCAGTCTCCTACGTGACTTGCAGTCTCCTACATCTCCTCCAAGTCTTCTTCCCTACAGTATCAGGGTGCAAACTGGACTACAGAAGTAGGGAAGCAATGGTTCCACCAGTCTGTGTTATATAGATCCACTCAGTTCCGCCCTTCATTCCCAGCATTCCCTCCTGATTAGGAAATCCATTTATGACATCCTAGAACTTGTTTTCCAAGATAACTGCCTAAAGGTGGATGCAGGGAAAATGGCATCATTGCACTGTGATGGTCTCCCCCATTTTATGGAGACACAGTCTATGTAATTTCTCCCACAATGTCTCTATTCTCTTACAATTAAAGAAAAGATGAAGGGTAAGTAGATGTAGGAACCCAAGAGTACAAATTTTGTGAATCATAAGTATGAGAGTACATCTCAAGTTGTAAGCTGTCACTACTACAATCATTTGTTTCTTTGTTTTTCTACTTCTATGCAACAGTGAAGTAAACTCTCATCTACTCCTGAACTTACTACATATTATGTAATAAAGCATGACTCCTCATTATGGCAACAACTGAAATGAGTCAGCCAGACATCATTAAAAAAAAAAAAAAGACACAAAAGTCATAGGTTCTAACCTTAGCTCCATCTCTAACAGGTAATTGAGTTAACAGGTTCATCTGTTGGAAGCCCTCAGTTTCTTCTAAGGAAAGGCTGGCTCTTTTAAAGCTAAATTGTATTATAACAGAAGTTTCAGGTGTATATCTTTGAGCTCGATATATGCACTACACAATTGGCTGGAATTTGGTGGTGTCAGGACTCATTATTGCTCAAATTTTCTGATTCCATCATTTTACTTGGAAAGCTGGAGAAGCAAACAGAAGGAAACAGATTGCCCAGTTGCAAAGGGAGTCAAATGCTGGCACAGGAATTCAGGACTGTATGTGGGAAATGTGTGATTATAGTACAATCATTATGATTCATCAAGAGAATAAATTCCCTTGTTGGTTACACATACACACTCTCCACCCCTTCCCACTCACAACTTTTACTTCCTGGTTTAGGAACAGTCTAAAAGTAGGGAAAGAAGGTGGGTGGAGTGGGAAGAGGGGAGGGGAGGGAGCAGGAAGTATTCTCTATTTGGAAGAGGTTTTTGGAAGCTCTTTTTCAAGCTCATTTATACCACCTACAGTGCTTTTATACTTTCTTGCTGAATGTTTGATTATCCTAACCAGACAGAAAGTAATAAGTCAAAATAGTTACTGTCACTCCTTTTCAAGCATAATAAGCTCAGTTAAAACATTTTCATACATACACAAATGATGATTTAATTCACTGACTAAAATTAAAAGAAATCAAAATTGAGAGGCTCTATCACATCAACAAGAGAGAAGAAAAATTCTATATCAGGCAACTCCATTTTCTGTGCCTATGTGTGAGCAAGAAATGACCAGAATTGACCTTTCAAAGCAATTTTACACTTTTTATTCTCTAGTATATTGAACCCACATTCCCAGTAATCAAATAGCTTAAAAGTAGAGTTTCTACATCAGTTTTATAACCACTTAATAAGTATTCAGTTGAGTGACATTTTAGAGGAAGGTAGTTGGTTTGGGGACTCTCAATCACAGCAGGAAAATCACTGGACTTGAAAGTTTCTAGATACTTTTGAGAAGCCCATGACAATAATAAGATGAATTTTTTGTTGTTGAACTTTCTGAGGACTTCAAAGCTAAATATTATGGGTGGGAACACAGCATAGATTTATTTCTCCCTTGCTCCTTCTCACTAAGCACAACTGAAAATACTATAGAATTTGAAAGATTATCAAAGGAGAACACTGAAAAATAGAAAGAAGAATCCAGGAATGGGGGAGGGGGGAACATGACTTCAAGGGTTTCTTAGGATCTTCCACCCAAAAGAAAGAAATAGGTGCCCAATGCTTGTCTGTCTGGATGCTCAAATTGGTAACAGAAGGCAGCTGTTATGGACTGAACACTTGTATCCCCCTAAAATTAATGTTGAGGGTATAATTCATAAAGTGACAGTTGGAAATAGGGACTTTGAGAAGTAATTAGATTTAATGAGTCCCTGAAGAATTCATGATGGAATTGACTTGGAAGAAAAGGAAAAGCTAGAACTATCTCCAGCATATAGAGCTATCTCTATGTGCACAGTGGGAGGAAAGATCCCACGAGTACACAGAGAAAGAACAGCCATGTAAGACAAGAGTGGGGTCTTCAGAACCAGCCCATGCTGGTCTATCAATCATGGACTGTCTCCATTAGTGTAAGAAAATAATTTTCTGTTGTTTAAGACACCCAGTCCATGGCATTTGGCTCAATCTGAATAAGTCAGTTATCCAAGCAGGTCATTCATTCCCAGAAGGAATAGGAACTCAGCCAACAATAACAGAAGATAGTGGAGGCACCAAGAAAGGGGCTGATCAGGAGCATAACTAATAATATTTGCCCAGAGCATGTACTTTACCCCACTACTGATCTTGAGACTCGGTCACCACTGAAGGACATCAGTGACTGATGATTTATTTAGTTATTCAAAAAGTATCTTGGCAGCTTTTTGTTTTTAACGATGTGCACTGTCCTAGGTGCTGGGATATATCATGGAAACAAAACCAAAACACCCCTTCATAATTATGCTTGAAGATATTATTCCATTTAGGATTTTAAGCAGTTGATTGAATGTGAATGATCCAAAGCCTATCATAGTAATTTGAAACACAAATACTCATGCACAGATTAAATTTCAGTTCTTCATTTGAATCTATTTTTTTTTCTAAGAAAGTGGTGAAAACTTTTGATTAGGATTAGTAATGTTAATTGTTTCTGTTCTCTTCTCATCCAAGTTTTGCAAATTTTCTTCTCTTATAGACCTGGCAAATTTGTGTAGAGTCAGCATTTTCCTATATCAGAATTCTTAGTTTCTGTATCAACAGCTATACACACTTTAGATTTTAAATACAGATTTCTACAAGACTGCTAGGAAGATTGCTCCTCCCCATTGTTCTCTGTGGAAAGCCAGCTGCCTGCTTTATTGCAGGAAAGGCATCTGTTGATGTAATGTAATAGTGTTCTGCTCTATGATCACATTCATGCGCCTTTTATTTGTCTGGTTATTTCCTGGGATCTGCCCAACACCATAGCAAAGGGAATAGCTTAATAGTCTCTAACAGGTTGGAAGAAAAAAGTAATTTCCTAACTGAATCCAAGCTTAAAAGATATTCCACATGGACCAAAGTCATGGCATCTCAGTGTTATTCTATTAAACATTCAAGTGACTGCAGTTTTCTAAAGATTAATTATTTAAAACATCAGGCTAACTAGGTAGCCTCCTAGCTAGGCAAATGGAACAACAAACACCTTGTTTTCATTCTACCATATTTTCATCAGATAGAAAATATTCCTCATTCAATTTATAATAATGAGATATTTCACCCTATGTCTAAAATGATTTTTAAAAACTACTTAGTTGTTTTGAACACCCTCTTTTGGGGAATGGTTTCAGATCTATAGAATGATTGCAAACTAAATGTGGAGAATAGCTGTATTTTCTTTTCTGTCCAGTCCCCACATCATTAATATTTTTAAGTCACTTTATTGCATTTGCCAAAACTAAAAAGTTGATACTGACACATTACTACTAAGAAAACCCTATATTTGGAATTTCATCAGTTTTTCTATGAATGCCCTCTTACTATTCCAGGATTTATGGAAGGCATCATATTGTTTTTATCACTCCAATCTCTGGTCTATGACAGTTTTTCAGTCTTTACTTATTTATCATGATCATAGTTGTCATGAGTGTTGGCCAGAACCATGAGAGAAAGTCCCCTAATTTCAGAGTATCTAATGTTTTTGTCACAAGTAGGTTTAGGTTACAGGTTTTTTAAAAAGTACATGTTAGATGTAATTTTGTCACACTAAATCAAAGGTCTATAACTACCCAAAGATTTTTATTGCTGATATTCATCTTTAGCACTTTGACAAGATGGTGCTCCAAATTCTCCACTGTAGAATTATCATATTATCTTTTCCCTATATTATTCTCTGACTATTTAACTCATTTCAGCCTTTGTTTTTAAATGAATAAATTACAGAAAGCCTAACCTAATTACAGAATGAATTACCCATTGAGATATTTATCACATCCCACTCTTGTATTTAATTTTCTTTTTACTATATACAGACACAAGTTAATTAAAAATTAATGTTGAGTGAAAAGGACAAAATTTCATTTTGACAATCTCACTTTGTTTTTATATAAATTAAAAAATAATATTAGTTTATGAACATCTAAATAAAGCATTTCAAAATCATAGAACAAAAATGGCTAATTTATTTCTTTCCTAAATGTTATTCCTTGAACTACCTTTTTACTTTTGATTTCAGTTCTTGTTTAAATACATTTAATAATATTTATTTAGGAAGAGTTATAGAATACTCTCAGATTTGGCCTATCCAAAATTATCTTCATTTAATCCTCATTTTTGAATGATATTTTAGCTAGGAATAGAACTTTATTATGGAAGTTATTACTGTCATGATTGACAGATAAGTATCCTATATAAAATTATCAGTAACAATAATTCCTTTGAAGTTTACCTATCTTTTCTCCTGGTTTTACTTTATTCATTTTACAGATGTAACATTGGTTCACAATGCTGTATAAGTTTCACCTACTTAGTTCAAATGTCTTATTCATCCTGTGTGATTTCACCAGTCTAAATGTGATTTAATTTTAGTTGTACTGCTTGGAAGTCAATGTCCTTCCTTGACCCTTTCAGCATCTATATTTTGTGAGTGACTGTTGTCCCAGGTATGATTTGAGTCCATTGAAAATCTTCCCTTAACTGGCAGATAAAACTTACCTTGTTTCCATTCCTAGTATAAGACTAACCTTCATGAATTCTGACTTTATGTTGATTGATCAAGTTTATCTATGTTTCTGGTCCATATACCTTTTTTATTTGGTAGAACATGATGGTAGTCTGCTTCTAAGTACTAACGCTTAAGGGTTTTGATGCTTCCTTGGGTGTTTTGTGTCTGTGCTGTCTTACATTAGTCACCCTATTTACCTCCTTATTTCTAAGAGTAGATATTTTTCCATTCAAAAATTTGAAATATGTATTCTTTAAAACAAATTTTATCTTACTCAGAGTGCTAAAGTTTTGTAGCAGAGAAAGTAGTTTAGCTCTGTCCTATCATGTCCTGCCATGTTAACTAAAAGCAACTGAACACCATTTTTATATAAGCCTTTCTCCCCAGGGTGATAGAAAAAGAATGCTGACCAAGACCATCTTATCTACTTTCAAAATGTTTAAAGTATCATTGAAAATATAAGATACATACTCAGAGAACATAAAAGGGAAGATGTTGTAAGGCAGCATAGCTTAGATTTAAGTAGTTGAGATTCATTATTACAAGTCCTGATTTTTGAAATAAGAGTGGCTTTATTTAAATAAAGCTCTATTATTTAACTAGCATTAAAATTTTTCATTAAAAAGATCAAGAACTGTTTTTAAAATTAACTTGTGATCATGGTGAGTTAGCAGTATGTGAATTTTGTGATGAAGATTTGCTTTGAAACAAGCTGTATTATGATTTGAACCCACTCCAAAAGCATGGGTCAAATGCATGCCTTCCTTCTAACTGTCTGAATCCAGAGAATGGCAATGTCTTATGGTTTGGGGGAAGAAGCAACTTTTACTGGTATCTCATACAAATTATAGAGCTAATCCAGTGAAGAATTTGTCATGGAGTACTAAATGAGTAGGGTAACTTTCCAGTGTAAATCAAACAAGATAGTGAGAACCCTGGCAACAAGATGTGGAAAACAAGGTATGGACTAGGTGTGGACTGAAGAGAAACCACTTGGCCTTTGTCCAAGAGACTCACTAGGGAAAAATGAGACCAACAGAAAGTATCTCTTTGCAGTGGGTTGCTGAAAAACCATGAACTAAAGAGATACAAGGAGTGATTCCTTCACAGGAGTTTCAGTAAGCACAGTTCAGCAAGGAAATCTGCACAAAAGTAAAGCAAAAATAATATATTCACCAGTTCCGGAGAGTAGGAAGCTATTTTACAACACTCAATCAAATACAATTGTCTGCCTCTGCCATTAGCTTGACAAGTGGGAAAAGAGGCAATCAAAAATGAAAGAAGGCAACCACAGCCTATATCAATATTAAAGATTCTCCCTTATAATAAAATATTGTCTGTGAAGTTCTTCTATTACCTGAGAGTGAAGAACAAAGTGACAGAATCTCCAACTTTTAATTCAGTGACAGAAGAGCAACCTGATTTATCTGAATAAAATTGAAGAGAAAAAAGGTAACGTATTCTTCTAATCATAGCACTCCTTTTTCTGAATCTTATTTAACCCAAAATGGTTTTCATTGGTTTTATAATTTCCTTCTCAATTCAAATGTTGGTTAATTTTTATACCCACAATATGTAAATAAGGTGTGCTATTCAGTATAATTATTATAAAACTAATGTTATTTTTCTAAACCAATATGTTAAGCTAGCATTCTTCTATTATATGTTTTGATTTTACATATTGTATAATTCAAGGCACTCAATATATTTCACAGTTTAACTTTTCCCTAACTCAGGAAATATTTCAGAGAGTTTTCTATTATTATTGACATTATTATTAATTTATATCTGATTGTGTTGTACCCAAAGGATAAATGTTTTAGAATTTTCTCTTTAAGAAAGTGAGACTATCCATGGGATTACTTCCATAAACATTCTGATCTGTTAAAAAATAACATGTACCTTTACATTAAAATGTTTTATATATAGTTTAATCAATCTTTGACATTTAGTTCCCAAATAGTAATGTGATTTATGTTTATTTCATAAATCCAACTATAAAAATCAACAAACATTTAACATATATATTTATATTTATACATATACATATATACATATTCACATGAAAATAGATTTATGGGTACGAATCTTCTGAACCAAAAATTGAGACAAGAGGTCTGAACAAAATACTAACTATTTAAATTTGCAATACCTCTTCTAATAAAAAAATTTGTTATTGTTGAACTATAACCCTTTTCATATTCTATCATAGTCATTTAACATATATCAAAGATATAATTGGAAGATCATCAAGAACCATAAGAATCATAAATTAAAATAAGATGAGCAGTTTTATCCTTGCATCACCATTGCAGCAGGTCTGGAGAGCTGCCCCCTTCACCCAGATTCCTGAGGGAACCCACCTGACCTTTCCCCTCCCTAGGTGAGATGCTGGAAGTCACTGGTGATGGTGCCACTCCACAAATTAGTAAACTAAACTACACATCTACTCACAATCTGGAAAACATTACTATCAACATGCCAACCAACACCAGAGTTATGGTTTTTCAGTATGTAGAACAAGTCATAAAGCAAAATACAGTAAGGAGAAAAACTGTAGACATACAAGCAAGCCCTACAGGATATAATGCATCACCACCAAAGAAAAGACAATCTCCAGAAAACACCAAGGAAGACATTGAAGAAATGATGTGTATCTCAGACAAAGATTCCAAAATCAACATGTTAAATGTACTCCAACAGATAAGAGAAGAATCAGAAAAAGAGGACAACATAATGATAGAAGCATTTAATGCACTAAGGGAAGAAGTAGAAAAATATAAAAAAGAAAGTATCAATATGTATAACCTAATCAACGAACAAAGGAATGAAAATGAATACCTAAAAATAAAGTTGAAGGAGACCCAGGATGTGAGAGTTGCAATAGTGAGTTCAAAAATGCAGGGACAAGCCATGGAAGCAGATTAGATGAACTAGAAGAACAAATCAGCACACTTGAGGATACAGAAATAGAGAGAATGAAGAAAGAAAAAGAAGAGAAAAACAAAGTAAGAAGACTATAAAAAAACCTCAAAGATATGTCAGATTCCTTAAAAGAAACATAAAGTATTAGGAATCCCAGAAGGAGAGGAGAGAGTCATGGGAACTGAAAGGCTATTCAATATAATAATAGAGGAGAACTTCCCAAATCTGAAGAAAGAAATAAAAACAGACATACAGTAAGCAAACAGGACACCAAACTATTTTAATGAAAGAAAAGCCACAGCTAGACACATCATCATAAAACTTTCAAGAACCCAAGATAATGAAAAAATAATGAGAATGGCTAGAGAAAAGAAACAGATAACTTACCAAGGAAAATTCACTAGACTGACCTCAGATTTTTCTGAAGAGACACTCCAGGCAAGGAGAGAATGGAGTCATATCTACAAAAGACTCCAAGGAAAAAAAGTGCCAGCCAAGAATACTCTACCCTGCAAAGCTATCTTTCCTATATGAAGGAAAAAATTAGAACCTTCTCTGACAAACAAAGTCTCCAGAAATTTGCTACCACTAAACCCCCACTCCAGGAAAGTTTTTAAAGTCATAAGAAGAAGAACAAATAAAACAAACAAACAAAAAGAAACCAAATCAAAACCCCAAAATGACCACCAGAAAACCGTTAGAATCTCAAACATCAATAACCACCCTAAATATCAATGGTCTACACTCAGCAATCAAAAGAAGAGTTGCAGACTGAATCAGAACCCAACATTCTGCTGCCTCCAAGAAACACATCAGATCTCTAAGGATAAGCAAAGACTGAAGGTGTAGGGCTGGAAAACTACATTACAAGCAAATGGCCCCACAAGAAAGCAGGGGTTGCCATTCTTATGTCAGACCAATCAGACTTCAAATTAAGAAAAGTGACAAAAGATAAAGACGGCCACTACCTAATGGTTAATGGGTCTATCCACCAAAAAAGACACAACAATAAGCAACCCTGGCAACAAGATGTGGAAAACAAGGTATGGACTAGGTGTGGACTGAAGAGAAA
Source organism: Uropsilus gracilis (assembly GCA_004024945.1). Lineage (NCBI taxonomy): Eukaryota > Metazoa > Chordata > Mammalia > Eulipotyphla > Talpidae > Uropsilus > Uropsilus gracilis. The sequence goes on from PVHY01009991.1 coordinate 39,607, forward strand.
CCACTTGGCCTTTGTCCAAGAGACTCACTAGGGAAAAATGAGACCAACAGAAAGTATCTCTTTCCAGTGGGTTACTAGTACTTTTATGAATTTTGGTGCTCCCTCATTAGGTACATATGTGTTGATTCTTCAGATCCAAAAATGTCTTTCCATTTTTATCATAATCTTCTATTTATTTTAAGAATGTTTTATAGCTTTCTTTGCATAGGTCTTTTACTTCTTTTGTTAGGTTTATTCCCAAGTATTTAATTTTCTTTGGTGCTATGGTAAGTGGATTTTTTTTTTAATTTCTTCTTCTTCTGGTTGATTCTTTACATATATGAATGCTACTGATTTTTGTGTGTTGATTTTGTATCCAGCTATCTTACTGAATTGATTTATTATTTCAATTAGCTTTTCTGTCAATTTTCCTGGGTTCTCTACATAGAGTATCATATCATCCGTGTATAATGATAGCTTTATTTTTTCTTTCCCTATTTGGATTCCTTTTATGTCTTTCTCTTGTCTTACTGCCCTAGCTAGGACTTCCAGAACTATGTTGAAAATTAGTGGAGAGAATGGGCATCCTTGCCTGGCTCCCAACCTTAATTGAAATTATTTCAATTTTTTCCGTTGAGGATGATATTTGTTGTGGGTTTGTCATATATAGTTTTTATTATATTGAGGTATGTTACTTTTATACCATTTTTTTCTGGGACTTTCATCATGAAAGGATGCTGAACTTTATTGAATGCTTTTTCTGCATCTATTGATATGATCATATGGTTTTTGTTTTTTCCTTTGTTGATGTGATGGATTATGTTGATTGATTTTCAGATGTTGAACCATCCCTGTGACCCTGGGACGAATCCCACTTTGTCATGATGGATAATCATTTTTTGCAACCTTGGATTCTATTTGCGAGGATTTTGTTTAGAATTTTTGCATCTGCAATCTCCAATAGATTGATCTATAGTTCTCTTTCTTTGGACTATCTTTATTTGGTTTTGGAATTAGTATAATGTTTGCTTCATAGACATATTTGGTAGCTTTCCTTCTTTCTCAATTTTTTGAAAGACCTTTAATAGTACTGGTGTTAGTTCCTCTTTGAATGTTTAGTAGGATTCATTTGTGAAAACATCTGGACCTGGGCTCTTGTTTTCAGGGAGAGTTCTGATGACTGCCTTAATTTCACTGCTTGTGATTGACCTGTTTAAGTTCTCTATTTCTTCTTTGTTCAATTTTGAATGACTGTATTGTTATAGGAGCTTGTCCATCTCTTCCAGATTGTTGCATTTGTTTGTTTATAGATGCTTGTAGTAGTCTCTAATAATCTTTTGGATTTCTGTTGGGTCTGTTGTAATATTTCCCTTTTTGTTTATAACCCTGTTTATTTGAGTTTTCTCTCTTCTTTGTAAGCCTTGAAAGAAGTCTATCAATTTTATTTATTTTTTTCAAAGAACCAACTTTTGGCTTTATCTTCTCGATTGTCTTTTTAGTTTCTATTTCTGTTTTTATTTTTGTTATTTCTTGTCTTCTGCTGGGTTTTGGATTTTTTTGTTGCTCTTTTTCTAGGTCCTCAAGTTGGGAGATTAGAGTATTTCTTTGGGCTATTTCAATTCTTTTTATTTGGACCTGTATTACTATGAACTTTCCTCTTAAGACTACTTTTGCTGCATTCCACACATTTTGGAACATTGTGTCATCTTTGTGATTTGTCTCCATATGTTTTAATTTCTTCTTTGATTTCCTCTTTTACCCAATGATCTTCCAAAAGCCTATTGTTCAGTCTCCATGTAGTGTTTACTCTCCTTATTTCTTTTCATCGTTGATTTCTACTTTGATGCCTTTATGATTGGAGAGAAAGGTTGGTATTATTTTAAACTTTGTGTATTTTTTCAGGTTTTTCTTGTGGTCTAGTATATGATCAATTTTAGAGAATGAATCATGTGTATTTGAAAATAAAGTGCATTCTTTCCTTGGGGGTGCAGTGTCCTGTATATATCTATTAGGTCTTTTCAGTCTAGATCTTCCTTTAAAGCTTTTGTGTATTTGTGTAGTTGCTGTTTTGTTGATCTGTCTTTTGGTGAGAGTGTCATGTTAAAATCTCCTACACATATGTATTCTCACTGCATTACTGTAGTTCAAGTTTAAAACTCTAATACATATAAATACATATATAGACCAAAGAGCAACCTAAAAAGTGAAAAATATTAAATTAAATTGAATGTTGAATTAAATTAAAAATCATTGTCACTCCCATCATGATGATCAACAGAAATTATGCAAATTCTTTGCTCTCAAGATAAAATAAGATCCTTGAGAAGAACATGTGTGAGTGGGAATGAAGCATAATGGGAAATTCCTTAGAGTAACAAGTAAGGTTTTTAAAGAAACATTATTTCTTGAATAAACATTATTTTAATGAAGTGTTGGCTAATTAATTTTTATAGGAAAAGAACTTACAACTGTAAATACAGCTTAAAACTTAGCTCTCCATTCTCATAAAAGAACCTGTTTTTTAATGTATTTCCTAAATATGTTTAGTGTTTAGAATACAGATAACTTATACTATGTGAGAAACATAAAGAAGAAATGTTAATCAGAGAAGCATTGTAAATTTCAAACAAATGCCTCCCACAGGTCATTTCAGATGTTAAATATGAGACCTATATGGTATTGCAAATAGTATCACCTCAAAAAAATAAGAGTCAAGATTGGAGTTAGATGACCCTGGGTTCAAAGTTTATCTCTGCCAGGCATTAGCACTCTGTGAATTTAGGCAAATGATTTAACTCCCTGCCGTTGTGTTACCTTTTGTGTAGAACTGTAGTAGTAACATCACTGAGGATGTATGAATTGAGGTACAATTAACATGGCATCATGGTATTTTCTGGAACTACAGAGTAAGCACTCTTTAAGAGTATTACCTCTCCCCATGAAGTCTTTGAAGTTAGCACAGAGCCAGCCAGGTTTCTGAACAGAGACTTCAGCCTTTGGGCAGGAAAATTGTGCTTTTTCCTTTATGACCTCAAACAAAACAGATCAGGCTTATTCCTTTCAAATCTATGCCAAAGTCTGCTTCGTGTCAATTCTATATTTCAACAGTGAAATAGAGACAAATAAAACTCTACCTTCTCATGCTGAAAGAAAAAGAATAGGAGAAACAAGACCCACAAGTCTAAGAGTCAGCTCAGGCCCCAGTCCAAGAACAGGCTCTAGAATGTGAATGGGTAGAAGGAGTTTTGAGTTTTAACAGTTTCTGTGCTGGTGACTATCCTTATGGATTCATACTGAGGTCCAGCATGAAATCTAACTGCTCCAAATATGTACACTTCCTTCTCAAGGTAGAGTAACTGGGTATTTATTGATCCCAGCTCATTCTTCAAGTACAAACAGAGAGAGGATAGAAAAGATAGCCAAGATGAACCTCAAAACCTAAAATGACAATAAATCTCTTTCTCTCCAGCTCATTAAAAAGACTCAAGAAAATAATATAGAGAGAGCACAAAGAACAGTACAGGAAACAGAGCCAGCTATTTTAAATAGGAGACAGTAGAAATATTTGTTGAATTGACTATATCGTTTTGTCAAATTACCTATCCTGCTTTCTTCCTTTTGTCTTCACTGTAGGAGATGGAGCTTGGGCTGCATCCTGACTTTGTAGAAGACCGCTGCATTTTAACCTCTTTAGAAGTATTTTCTTTTGAGCCCTGTGCAATCGGAACATAAAGGTAAAACGATCTGCATCATTGCTTTTGAAAAGCTCAGGATCATTCTAATTGCCTGGCAAGAGAGAAGGAATGAGAGAGGGCTGGAGCACTAACATGAGCTGTTACAAAAAGTGTTACATGTATCTTAGCTCTGTTGGTTCTTTGAAAATGAGAAAATCTGACAATGCACTCTAAGAAGCTGCTGTGCGTGTGCCTTTAAGGTAGATGAGCTTAATACTTGGTGTAGCAGTGACTTTAGGCACATTACTTTCCTGGAAAAGAGATTATTTAAAAGAAAAGACTCTTCTTGTTTCTTCCATAGAAAGGTGAGGATCAATAGTCTCATGGAAAGGGGATTTTGATGTTTACTCTTTAACATGCTTGGAAATTTGGACTAGGCCCCTGTTAGCAATCATGTACCTACAGTAAGTTACAGAAGATGTCAGATAAATTTGAATATCCCTCCAATAGTGATTTTCCTTAGGTCTGAACCACTGTGGGCATGAGAATAAAAAACAATTCCATTCATGATGCTCCTTTCCTATAAAACATAACTTCATGGTCACTTGTCAACATTGTTATTGGGTATGTGCTATGTCCTTTAAAAAAATTCTATCACCAGAACCTGTGGTATTGCACCCTCTCTGTCATTGTACATACCATACATGCATAAGTGTGATGAGTGTGTTCACCTGGGCCTAAGTGGGCAGGGATTAAAAAGCAATATTATCCTAGGGGGAAAGGAGGACTCAAGACTTAAAAGAACATTTGAAAAAATGTCCTTTTTTAAAAAAAATGTGTCATTCAAAGAAAGATGGAAGGAGCATCGCATGGAAGTTTTGGCTGATACTGTAGCAACTGAAACATGTTGCTGCGACAAATCATCATTAACTGAACTTTAGTCCTGAAATGTTGTCTTTCTTTGGGGAAACATATGTCTGACTAACTGTTAAGGCTGTGTGCAGGAAAAGAAGTTTGAGACAGAAATGATTGATAATGATCAGAGAGAACAAGCTAGCAGATCCAGGGTTGGAGCATATCCAAGTTCACTTTATTGTTAGCTTCAAGACCCTTTCATACCTTGGCAAAGAATGATCACATGATCTCATGGCACATGACGTAGCAGAAGGATGGGGGGTTTCATTACATAAATAGGAAAAATACCTGTGGGGGTAAACACTTTTATCGTTCAGGGACATGTCTCTTTCAGTGGGACATTCCTAGGAGGTTAGGGATCTGCAGTCACAGATAAGAGACTTACCAGTTACCATCTCTAGTGTACCAGAGACCAATGAGAAAGATAAAGGTGTTCCTTTATCTAAGGCATAGCTCTTAATCTAGGCCCATGCCCCACAGTTAACCATGTGTACTTTGTGTTTCTAAAGGCTGACCACACTTACTTCAGCTTCTTGCTTAGTTGAAAGTCACTAGTTACAGGGTTCTTATTCCTACAAGGTTTCATGGTCACTTAATTAGCCTGCCCAGTAATATTGGAGTGGCTCTTTTGTGTGGATGTTTTTTCACTTTTGATGTTCCCTATTTCTTGGTTTTTATCAAAAGAGAATGTATCCATATATACTTGATGATCATAAAATTTGTATTCAGAAATCATTTCTTGCCAGTAAGGAAACTGTTAATGTAGAAACCAACTTATATAATTCAATGAATGACCTTTACCCTTTTGCCTATGTTCTGCTCAAAGTGTTCTAAAGGAAGCAATTCTGTGCCTTTATAAATATTTTCAGTATTTCATATAACACTTCTATAGGTTAAATGAATTATCAGGGTTTTTCACACCCTTCTTCCATTAACCTTTATGACTAGCACCTGTGGTATTGCATCCTGACTATCACAACACACACACTTCATGCATGCATAAGTGTGTTCACCTGGACTGGGTGAGCAGGGATTAAAAGGGGGAGGGGGAGAGGAGGGGAGGGGAAGGGGGAGGAAGGGCTCAAGTTACTCAAGTTCTGTGCTAGTTGATTTCCCCTGTCCACTATTAAAAAGCTTGTGAAGATAATACCAAGGACTCTGATATTCTTTTTTTAAGATACTAGAACTGTTGATGAACCTTCCTAAATTGGAATGGTTGCAAAACAATTTCTTAAAAGCTACTCCATACTGATTGGGATGGTGAAACACTGATTATGTTGAAGAAAAAGGAAATGGCCTTTTAGACTGGCAGCCTAGGAAATAGAGGTTAGGTATTCTATGTTGCCATACCTACAAAATATTTGTCTAGTTAAACTCCCTTTTGAACAGAATCTATAAATGCATCACTCTTTTCAAGAGACTATTTTTCTTTCTAGTTTTCCAAAAATAACTTTGAAGAGCCACTGAACTCTGAGGAAACACCCCAGGGAACAGTGTAGTGTTACAAATTACAGATTTTCTCAAAATGGGGAATCCCAAGTCATATCACTGCCTTTATTTAGTGTTTTAAAAATATATTAAGAAATGTTCAAATCTGATTAAAATTATACTTAAATTGTTTAAGGTGGTGTTGATACATGAAATGATTATTTACCTTATTTTGACATCTGTTATTAGTCTTGTATAGATATCAAAAATATGTTTTATAGAGGAAATGGCTATGCAAATCTAAACCCCATGATATGATCCAGTGACTGAAAATGTAGCAAAGATACTTTATTTAAAGTTGGTCAAATTCTTTAAATTGTTGGCACCAAGAAATTGAATAAGGCTTACTATGAACCTAAGTTGACGTAATGTTTTTAGTGCTGCAATTCCATGTGTTGAAATTTATTAGTTAGTTAAATATTCATGGTTTTGATCTTTTTGATTGTTGAGTATTAGTCCAGTATGTAAATATAACACAACCTTGTTGTTTGTTTTGGTTTGTTTTGGTTTTTTGAGGTATAATTTTTATTTCACAACATACATCTTTTTAAATACCACATTTCTTGATACATTCATCTATTTGGGGACATTTGACAAGAAAAAGTCATAACTAACAAACTGACCATAAAACTAATACATACAGTGAGGAAGGGGGATGATAGGAGGTTGGGAGCAAGACAGGGGAGGAAGGAACACAGGGAATATGGTGACAGATCATGGATGATATTACAATGAGAGAACTATGGGAGCTACAGCAATTAAAAAATAATAATGTAAATAAGAAACTTTAAAAAAATCCATATTTTTGGTTAACAGTAGTGAGTCAGTAAAGGAGAAAATCCTCCAGTGTTCTCTATGATATGTTTCATGTGATTGAACTTACAACTTTTGAACTCAGCAACTCCAGAGAAAACAAGTTATTTGATTATAATCACAACCTGTTTTTGAGAAAAGAAGTTATCTACTACTCTGAAAATAAATAGACATGGCCTCAATCTTTAAAAGCTTTAAAAAGTTTTCATATCTATGGCTCTTCAGTGTAAAGACAAGATTATAATTTCTATTTCATAATCTGGATTCAATAAAATGTAATATTAAAAAGATTTAGCATAAATCCTAGCACTGGTGTTATTTAAATAATCAATTGCTATTAGAGAAACTATAAATAACAAGCCTATTTTTGTCCCTATATCAATGAACAAGCAAAAAAATAATTATTGAGAATAAAAAAAATACTTATACTAGAATAACTGACTATATGAACAGTAACATAGGTTCAGATACTATCTGCAAAGAAACCAAATGATAATAGAGAAAGATTATTACTGGAGTGGCAGCATGGGAACTTTGAGAAACCTCTCAATGATAGAACAGCACAAATAGTGAACATTTTTTTTAAAAACAACAATGTAAAATTTCTAGCAGTTACCTAAGAGCACATCACAAATGAAGAAATGCTTTTTCAAGATCTTCTTCCAAACTTTGTTAAGAAAAGCAAGAGTCTGACATTTGATCTACCCTGTCTCTCTTTGCCATCAACTTAGCATTATGGAAGCATTCATTGCTCTACTCTAGCCTAAATGCAATTAAGAATACGAGCCCCTCTCCCTCTAAATCTCAAGCAAAGACCACTGTATGTTCTTGGGAGGGGCAAGTCAACAGCACCACACATTCTTCTCAGGTCTGTGTTTACTAGACAGTTTATCTAGGAAAGGATTTCTGAGAGTTTGGGCTCATTTATTCAATCCAGTACTCTTTCAGAGGGTAAAGGTTTTACTTAAAGTGCAGTGGCAGAGACATAATAAGGCCCTATTCATCTTTTCTCAGATTTGCTCCCAGGGAAATTATTTTACTGTGGGAGAAGAGATCAGTCATAAAGACCAGAGACCAGTGTCCTCAGCACTGGATCATGTTTAGGAAGCAGAAATGTTACTCTGAAGGGAATCAGGAAATGTTCTGAACTTATCTTCATAACACTGGTGCAAAATTTTTGTCCACTAGTAGAAGATTGTAAGAACAGAGATCTGTGAAGTTCTTCCCAAATGAAATGGTTAGATGAAAAAGAGTATAGAGAAATCTGACATGAAGTGGGTTTTTAAAACAATGGATCTGTGGTGGCAAACAATTAAGGAGAGGGTGGTAGTTCCATGATAGCAACCAGCTAAACCACAAACTAGCTGAAAATTAGCTGGAAAAAGGGACATCTAAAGCCCCTACTGAAAACAGAATAAATCTCAGAAAAACGCTCAAAATTTACCCCTGCAGAGGGCATGAATTTAACTGGGTTGGAGTTTGTAACAATTTGAATTCTAGGACACTATTATAAACAATCACATAATCATCTGGAAATTCATGGAAGGAAACAGCTGGTATGATGTTAATAGAGGCAGATAGCATAATAGATGAGGCAGCGGCAAAGACAGTCAAAGAGGTTTCTATTGAAACCACTGTCTCTCGGTGGTAACTGAATGTTTGTGTAAATCTGTGCCCTCTGAAAACTTATAGGATGCATCTGAAGCAGTACTTAGAGGTAAATTCATAGTATAAATAATGACTTTAAAAAAGAATTCTGAAGTCAATAATATAATCTTCTACTTTAAGAAGCCAGAAGAAAAGGAAATAAAACTTTAAACAAGTGCAATTGAAAGAAAAATAAAGATTAGAGTGAAAGTATATGAAATAGAGATGAAAAATGCAACAGAGTGACCAACTAAACCAAAAGAAGTTTCATTGAAAAAAATCAACAAAATTAACAAATCTTGGATTAAATTGAAAAGATAGGGAAGACTCAAGGTCACTGAAATTTAAAATGAAAGACAGGCAATAGTCTGATCTTGTATAAACAAAAAGGTAAAGGAATACTATGAACAAAACTATGTCAGTAAATTGGATAATTTAGAAGAAATGGACAAATTTCCAGAACACAAGAGTGTGATTTTATAGAAAGACAAGCACATAAATCAATGAAATAGAATTGAAGGTTCAGAAACAGACCACTATTTCTATGATCATTTGATTTATGACAAGGGTGCTCAGAAAGGAGAGAGAATTGTTCTGTCAGCAAGTGTGTTAGGACAACTAAATAGCTGCACCAAAAAGATTGAAGTTGAATTCTTTTCTCAGTCCACCTTCAAATTTAAATTGAAATAGATTCTGTAGAGTTCAAATTATATATTCTTAAAAAGTAGCATAGGAATAAATCTTTATGAACTTCAATTCATAATCTTTCTTGCATAAAATATCAGTCATACATGGAAAAAGAACTAATAGATTAATTGAACGGCATTCAACTTTTTTAATTCTGCAAAGGACACCATTGGCCAATAGAAAAGATAAAACAGAATGAGAGGAAATATTTCTAAATCATATATCTGATTAGGAACTTGTATCCAGAATATATAAGAACTTTTGTCACTCAATAATAATGACAGCCCAATTTTTAAAATCAACAAGGAACTAGGCAATTGTTTTTCAAAAATATATTAATATGTTCAATATTGTTAGTCATCAGGGAAATGCAAATTAAAACTACATTTTGTTTGTCAATCAAAGAGAGAATATAGAATAAACAAAAATTGATAAAAATCTGCTCTTAGATATGTGCATTTAAAATAGACAACTACTTAGTGAGGGGTTTATACTATGTGAAATAAACCAGATGGAGGAAGACAAATACCATATGATTTCAATCACGTGTGAAACATAAAGAAGCAAAGCAAATGAACACAAAAAAAATCAAAAACAAACCCTTAGACTCTGACAATAGAGGCTACCAAAGAGGAAAGATAATTGTAGATGGATTAAAGAGGTAAAGAGGGTCAATTGTGTGATGATGAATGGAAGTAAAACTTTTGTTGGTGATCATAATATAGTATACACAGATGTAGATATACACAGCTGTATTCCTGAAATTTATACAATGCTGTAAACCAGTATTACCTTAATAATGATATAATAGCCAGCACTTACTGTTCTATGTAGTTTATGTATTCTCTATCATTTAATACGCACATGAATACTTTGAGGAAGTCTTTCCTTATTTTCTTTATTTTATAAGTGAGGAAACTGAGGCACAGAACTAAGACTTGTTTGGTTACAACTATGTACATTGTAAGTTATTCTAAAATATTTTTAAAATAGGACATATAGAATGAGAAAGAAAACTGAAATCATTCAAATAATTGGTAAAATTATTTTGGTAGTGTTGGTAGAAAAATTTCATGCTGATTCTTGTTAAATAGAAGCTATTTTAAAGTATACAGAGAGGCAGCCAGAATCATCCAATGACTTCCCACTTAAACCATCAACAGCCTCAACAACCATCAACTACCAACTTCCTTGACAGACTTTTACTTGATTCACCTTTTATTCATAATCATCCTTGACTACTTTGACACAAGTCCTAGAGCTCATTGATAACCTATAAATTTTCTGTAAACAGATATTATGTATTTCTCAAAGACAAAGGTCCTTTTTACATATCTAAAATAAACACAAATACCTCTTTGATACTATAAAATGCACAATGTTATTCATCAATTAAAAATGACAAAGTGATGATTTTATGATAACATGGATGTACTTAGAAGAAATCATATTAGCAGAAACAAGTCAAAAAGAAAAAAAAACAGAAATCAAATGGTTTCACTAATATATGGGATATAGGGAAAAAAATAAACAAAAGCCATGAGGAAAAGTCAAAACAAGCTAAGCACCAAACTGAAGCACACAACTTCAGGCAGGGGGACAGGGGAGGGATAGTGGGGAGGGTGGGGGGTACCCTGGAATTACAATGATGTGAAATTTATGTATAAATAAAATTTAAAAATATATAAAAAAGCACAATGTTCACAATTCCATGATAATTCCCCTTTTCTTGTTTTTTTTTAATTAATTAACTTTTATTCCAAATTATGTCTATTGAAGTAAAGTGGATTTACATCTGCTCTGGAGGTGACAAGCTTAAAACTACAAATGTTTACTTTCATTCCCTACCCATCACTAACACCCAACACTCCACCATGTCCCTTTGGGGTTCTTTCTTCCCTCCTTCTCTACCCCCTTTTTTACAGTTTGTTTAGGTTGGTATATCCAAATAAAATCCATATGTTGCAATTATTTAATAGGTTTTTCTTCTAAAGATTTCATTTCCATTATTACTACTTTGTCATATAGTTGTCCAAGTAATCACAATGTGGACATGCAACCTCTTCCCCAATCTGTAGTTTGCAATTTACTTTCCAATAAGATCTAGCCCCAGATCCTGCTGCAGCTTATCCTTTTTAGAGCCTTGATCCCTTGGGAGTTTTCATCTTTATCAGGACTGCTCCATGTGAATTCACACCATGTGAATTTTTAAAATGGAAACATGTTGGCCTTTCTAGAGAATTAAAATGCAATCAGAAAAATCACCTTCAGTATCAATTCAGATAAGATTAAAAAGAATGAATAGAGAAGAAAATTTTGCCTATAATTTAACATGCGAGACAGACACTAGAATGTAGAGGAACAGACTTAAAATTGATAGATAAAAGTATTTCCCTGATGCTTGGTCAGAGTTTACTAGGCCAGTTAACATGCAGGAAGTGCTTTCCCAGCTTTAGCTTGATATATTTCAAACTAAATTGCAAGCTATACATAGGTATTCTTGGTTCTTCGCTATTGCACTATTAGAGTTACATCAAGGATCATTTGCATCATTGCTGAGTGACTTTAATTTCTATAAAAGAGAGCACGAAATCACTTTGAAAAATAGTAAAGAATATTGGCAACAGGAAACTTTCTTGAGGTGAAACTAAAGGAATTTTTTGACAATATCGCAAAAACAAAATTCTATTCTTTTGAAAATCTGTGTGACAAAGGAAGCCTATTGCCACTTAGTCTAAATTCAATTGTGTAGAATGGATTGCAAAAGATAAAACCATTAGTCATAAACTTTGTGATATCCCATCTAGGTGATACACGTAGAACCTATTTTTAGCCTACCTGAATTCCGGTAAGATTGAAATTACTTTGTGTGAAATGGCAAGAGAACAAAGAAGTAATATTAAAACACAAATCCTGGGAAAAATATCCTTGCAATATGAGTTATTTAGTATGTCATGGTTTTTTTTCCTCCGTAATGACCCAAATTTCCCATGGAACTCTGTTTATGCCATCTTATTAATAAATGTTTTGGCACAATAGAGATTTTTATGCTAGTTTGTATGGAGATCAGTTGTTTTTTAAACTTTCATTCTAGTTCTGCCTTTCTTTTCCCTATAGGAAATTTTATATATTTTTAATGCCGTGGAACTCTCTAGTTCATGGATTTGATTAGACCTGCCAATCAAAAGTCAAAATTATGGCCAACTATTTATGTTGGTAGTACAGCAGAACAAGAAGTTTTCAGAGCTAGAGCTCTCTATATGTTGAACAATCACAAATGCATGAAATTCTACAGCATGGTATTCTTCATTTAAAAGATATCAAGTTTAATTGATAGTGAAAATAATAAAGTCATTTGGTCATATGGTTCAGTTTTTAATCTCATATCTACCAGTTTTCTACCTCAAAATTTTGGCCCATCTCTTACTCTGACATGTTTTCTCAAAAGTAAATTATGAATTATGAGGGAGGTAACATTGACTTACAACACTGTGTATAGTTCAGGGGGATGTATTCCCAACTTCTCAGATATCTGTCACATACCACCAAAGTAGCCATTTACCATCAAACCCATCTCCATTTTATTCTCATCCTCTTCTCCTTCTCTAGGTTATCTCAATTCTGTAGTTATATTTCTAGAACTTGTCTTAGTTTAATTTTATTAGTTATTTTGTTTTGTTTCTCTAAATTCCCATAAGTGAAATAAACCAGCATTTGTCTTTCTCCTTCTGACTGACTTCACTTAGTGCAATCCCTTCAGTTTCCACCTATGTTGTCAAAAAATTCAACTTTTTTTCATAACTCCATAGTATTCTATTATGTATCTATACCACCTCTTTGTAATCCATTGTTCTGTGAATGGGGACTTAGGTTGTTTCTACAAATTGGTTATTGTAAATGGTGCTGCAGTGAATGCAGGAGAACACACATCCCTCTGAATTAGTGTTTGTGCATTTGTTGGGTAAATACCTAGGAGCAGAATTGTTGGAGTATATGTTATATATATTTGTAATATTGTGAGGAACCTCCAGGCTGTTTTCCATAGGAAATGAACCCATGTACATTTCCACCAACAATGTATGAGGATTACTTTCTAATGACGTTTTTATTCTTCAGAAAATCTTTTTTTAAATTCATTTTATTGATTTGTCACAATTGTGAATTAATTGATCCCTCCTCCTCCTCTCTCCATATCCCCCCTCTGTATCCCCCTTCCTCCTCCCTCCATATTTCCCCTCTGTATCCCCCCTTCAGTCACTCCTCCCATTTTTCTGCAAATTCTTGTTTGGTTAAGTTGATGTTTAGTTGTTGGTTGTTTGGCCTGTTGTTCTCTTCTGATATGTGGTAAGTGTGTGTGTAGTTTTTTGTTGTTGTTGTTTATTTTATTTATTTATTTATTTTTACCTGGGGCTTTCCCACTTCACTAACATTTGTTAACTATCTTGATCTTTTGCACTCTTCACCTCCCCTGCCTTATTCCTCTGCCTCCTCTCTTGCTCCATGGTTCAGTCCCATTGGTTGTTTTCATTTTTTATTTGTTTGTTTGATTTTCCATATATCCCTCATATAAGTGAGACCATCCTGTACTTCTCTTTTTCTTTTTGGCTTATTTCTGCTAATATGAGTCTTTCTAGTTCCATCCAGGTTGCTGCAAATGACATGTGTTTGTCCTCCTTGATGGATGCATAGTATTCCATCGTGTATATGTACCACATTTTTTTTTAGCCAATCATCCGTTTGGGGGCATTTGGTTTGTTTCCAATTCTTTGCAACTGTAAACAGGGCTGCAATGAACATGCATGCACATGTGTCCTTTTGAATTAATGCCTTCATGTTCTCTGGGTATATTCCTAGTAGTGGGATTGCTGGGTCGAATGGTAAGTCCACATTCAATTGTTTGAGGGTCCTCCACACAGTCTTCCATAGTGGCTGGACCAGTTTGCACTCCCACCAGTAGTGTAAGAGAGTTCCTTTTTCTCCACATCCGCGCCAACATTTGTTGTCTGTTTTATTTATGTGGGCCATT